>VXCM01005467.1:0-55232 GCA_014773175.1 Lucifuga dentata
TCCCAAGAACGTTTCAAGTAACAACAAGTTGATTTTAATAGCAGAATGAACTGAAACCAATGGAGGCTGGAAGGTAGGAAAAACATTGTTAATTCACTATTCCAGTAGCATGCTTTGGGAAATGATTGTCAGTAACTTTACATGTATGAAAATTGAATATATTAGGCTCAAACATGCAAAATAGATGGTATGGTCCTTTAATACTTTGAATTTTGGTGCAAGTTCAAATCCTTTTAATGCTCTTTCAGTCTGGACTTATGGATAATTGTAAGCGGATTGCACTCTGATTTGACAGTAATTGACAGTAATTATTATTGCATAATGTGAACACAGGCATGAAAAATGCAAAGGTCCTTCCATCGCTTCTGAGAAACCTTGAATGTTCAGTTTTCATGTAACATATCCACCAGTGTTTGCCAGAAAAATCTTAGGGTTGTCTTGCCAAATTTAGCATTGACAACCCCCTCCCTTCTCCACCTTCTCTGTCCATTCTTAGAAAGCTGCTAAGTCTCCTGGCTGCCCGTGTGTGTTGGATGAGACTCTGAGATGCTGTAATTACAGGTTGGGAAGGACCGAGGCTCTCCAGCGTTTCTGCTGAGAGTGAAAAAATGCTCCCAATTATAGCTGTGAGGGAGCGAGAGAGTAAGAAAAGGTTGGCGAAGGAGGAGGAAGAGACAAAGGAAGATAGTGGGAGAAAAGAAGAAGAGCAGCACTTTGAAGAGCCAGATTTCTGCTTGCTCGCATGAAATATGTCCAATTACAGCAGGTCCCTGTGTCAGCATCTCTCCATCTTCCCCCCATCACCATAATCATTCAGAGACTTAACCAGCATTTTATGTTTATTTATGTTTGAGTGGAAATGTTCTTAGGATGGGGTATCATTTCAGTCCTTTGGGTGATATTTTGTGTGAACATGTCTGGGTTGGTGTCTGTGATCTTCCTCAGTGACCTCCTCTCTAATTTATTTTCCGGTCTTTTAATTTCTGTGTGCCTGACAGTGGCTGTTTTTGAGGTTTGGAACAGATTCTGGAAGACGGATTTTAAACCTGGTGATTTTAGTAGCTCGCTGAAGTGGTTAGCAACTATATTAAATGCAAACTCCATGTCTTACATGTTCAAAGTGGAGCAAAAGTTGACATAAAATGTTTTGGCTTCATTTGTGCTTTTTTGACCTCCTTTCCATTCAGCTATAATTGAGCATTAAAGGACCATACTGGTGATTTTACGTGTTTGAGCCCAATATATATAAAAATTTTAGCAAAATATCATGAAACCTAAGATATGGTTTTATCTTATATGGTTTTGTAAAATGGTTAGCAGTAATGTGACATGTATGCAGGATGTATTTATTGGCTCAAACATGCAAAATCACTGGATTGGTTGTCTCCTAATCTGAGGGAAACGAGCCTACGATTGGTGCTACTTTTATGGAAAAGCGACTGGGTCCTGAGGCTGGACTTCTTATAGGCAGCAAATGAACAGAATGAGCTGAAAAGGGTTTTAATTACTCATCATATGTGGTCTGGTCTTCAAGGCAAAATAAGTGAAACTTGCATTTAATACCTGGTACAAGTTTCTTTAGCAGCAGCAACCTCCAGCAAACGTTTCCTATAACTGCTGATCAGAGTTGCAGAGTAGTGAGGAGGGATTTTAGATTCCTTCTAAAACACAGAGTGTTGAACGTATTGAGAGATTCACTGTCCTCAGCAGTGACATCCATGTCTCTGGGAGCTCGTCCTATGAGGTTGAGAGACATCTGGGGCAGGCCTGTGGGGTAATGGGGTTGCTGAACATGGCGCTGCTGATATCTCTGCAAGAAGACGAATGTCCAAGTCTTTAGAGTCCCAGTGCTGCCGGTCTTACTGTACAGTTGTGAGACCTGGATGCTAACCAGTGACTTGAGACGACTGGATGTCTTCTGTACTCAGTCTCTCTGGAGAATCCTTCAGTACTGCTGGTCTGACTTTGTGTGTAACGAGTGGTTTTTCCAGGAGACCCAGATGAGATGATTACCAGCATTGTGAGGGAGTGCCGGTTGCAACACTATGACCATGTGGTGCCATAGTGGATGGGTACTTCTGCATGATGGGGATGGACCATGGGTCTACCAGGATGGTTGCCAATCAGGACCTGGGGTGTTTCCATCACATGGTAGATGTGGCAACATGCAGCCTAGCGCATGCTCCTGATCTAAAACACAGCTTCACTCCATCAGTATTTCTGCGATGTCCTACATCATCAACACTCTTCAGCTCAGGTCTCAGCATTTCTGTTGGGTTGAACTCTGGATTCTCACTTTTCCATTCCAAAACATCATTTTCTTAGGTTTAAACTATTCTGTTTGTAATTCGCTGTGTTGTGTCATCGTTTTGCTGCATCAGCTAACTTGTATTAAGCGCTCCATGTGACAGGCTGCTACTCTGAAATTCTAATATATAAAATTTCCTGATGCAATTTTGAATTAATTTTCACTTAAATGATGTAAGCCATCCAGATCTTGAGGCAGCAAAGCAGCTCCAAGGCAAAAACCTACATTTTTTTTTTTAGAGCAGATCTGCAATCTCAACCTCACCCAACTCCAAACAGCTTTTGGGGCGTCATAAGCCCAAATGTTTGCTTACTTCTACTAGTGCGGTGCCCGTTCAAAATGTACCTGTTCAGAACAACTGACTTCATGGTGTGCGCCTCAGCCTGCCATGATTTAGTTCTGCACGTCCTCGTGAGCTGGCTTTGTTTGCTGTACATATGGACTGTATGCTGCCATGCAGGAGCGTATCCTGCCACACGGACTACTTTTACCGGCACAGCTCAATTTGAGAACCGCTCATCCAAACAACTTCACACACTGCATGTTCTTGGGTCCTGAGCAATAAACCTGCTGAATTTCAGCTTCATACAGTGCTGAGTTCTAGAGATGCTGGTGCCACAGACAGAGATTTCTGCCTTTATAATTAAGATGCTGTGAATGTTTATAATGTTTCTTTTACAAGAACCAGTACAATCATTTCTTTGTCATAACTGTAAGCAGATTGTGTTTGTCTATTATTGCAACTTAGATGAAAATCAGACAGTATTTTCTGAGTATGTACTGCAGAAATCCAGGGAATTCCAAATACTTCACTGTACTGTACGTGCACACAGCTGAACTAGTTCTCATGCAGACATGCAGTAAGTTACATTCTTTATAACCCAGAGAAGAACTTCATTGTAGTTGATGTCATGTATTGAAAAAGTGTGACATATGCGTGATAGAGTCCTGGTATAAAATTGAACAAACAGTGAAATCAAAGACCTGAGGGCATCATTTATGGCTTTGTAGGAGTCCTGCTGGATCTTCATAGTGAGTGTGGCTTTCTGAAGAGGGAAAATGCTTCTCTGATTGGTCTGTGGTGAGGTCACAAACAAGTCACAGACATGTGTGCCTCATGGGAAAGTGTGTGTGTGTGTGTGTGTGTGCTCCTCAGGGTGTATTCTCCATGACATGTTGCTGCAGAGACACATGGCAGACACATTTAAGATATTTTACAAGTTTAATTGAAGACACTGTAAAGTGTAAGTGTTAAATTCTATACAGCATGAGCAGCCTGATGAGATCACACACACACACACAAACACACACACACACAGCTTAGATGTGAATGTGATTTCAAATGGCGCCTTTACAGAACGTCTGCTCTGTCAAACAGGCCGTATAGTCTTGAAATGTAAGTTATTTTCATAATTTAGCCCCCAGCTGCTTTTGTGTTGAAATGAAATGATTTAGCATTTCTTTTAGAGTGAACAGTTTCAGACTGATGAGGTTTCTCCTGACCCAGAAACGACTTACAGCATCAGGAAATCAGTTCTGTTGTGATTTTAGAAAAGCATATGGAGTCTTTACATTCCACATCTCCATGACATCAGCTCAGCATCGCCGTGCTGGCGTGGAGCGACAACGCTTCTCTTCATGCAGACTCCTGGTTTGTTTATACGCCTGACAGGAATATCTGCAGTTTGATGTTGGAAAATCTAAATATTTAACTCTGTGTTTTCATATGCATATCCTGACATGTTTGTTTCTTTAAAGGGCAATACCTTGAAGTTTCAGCCTTTGGGTTTCTTCATCTAGTAGCCAGAAACAAATGAGAAGCATTTCAGGTTCAAACAGCTTGTGATGCCATCCTGATGCACAGCAGTGTGTTGGTGTATGTGGTGTGTTTCACTTTTATATAAAAATTTAATTACTGTATCTTATGCAAAACAGAAAATCCATTTAATAAACCGCTCTGACCAGCCATTCCTCTTTGAAGTCATTGTTTTCAGAGCCGTTGTGTGAAGCCCAGAAGCCATTACTTTAACAGACAGATGGACAGGATTCCATGTTTTAATGCTTCTACAGCCTGGTGACTTTGGGCTGTCGCACGCTGAAGTTAAAGGACCATACTGGTGATTTTTCAAGTTTGAGCTCAATAAATACTACCCGCACACAGGTTACATTACTACAATTATTTTCCAAAACATATAACTGTATTTAGTTTTGTTCTTATTTTTTCAAATCCCCTAATTTTTCAAAATCAAATGTTAAGGTGATACATCCACCTTAAAGGACCATACTACCCATTTTGCATGTTTGAGCTTAATATATTCAATTTTCATACACATAACGTTACTGACAATCATTTCTCAAAGGATAAAACTGTATTTCAGTTTTCCTGATATTTTGCAAAATCTCTTAATCTTTCAAAATCAAATATTCAAGTGATACACCCACCTTAAAAATCCATGTTTCTCCTGCTAATAGTTACACAGCCTTATGAAGTCACGGTCCTTTAAATTTTTCCATAAACACAGGTCTTCTTTTGGGACTATATTCCCCGGTGGAGGCATACATTCACTCCACGCTTTTTATTGAGCTTAAACACTAAAATTACATAACTTCTAAAAAAACCTGAATACACGTCTTGTTGGTGATGATGGATTACCTATCCCAGAGGTGTCAAACTCAATCACAGAGAGGCCAAAATTAAAAATTGGGTCCAAGTCGAGGTCAAACAGGGTCAACCTTTATTGAAAACAGACTTAAATTGGCCTTGTTTTCATCAGAGGTTATGACAAATTATTCATNTCAACCTTTATTGAAAACAGACTTAAATTGGCCTTGTTTTCATCAGAGGTTATGACAAATTATTCATACATTAATATGAACTTCACTTTAACCACTAAGGCATCTTACAGAATTCAGAACAAACCAGACAAATGAGAGATCAAATTCAAAATAAATCACATTTTTTTTTATGTCTTCCTCTCTATCAGCAGTGGTTCTGACTCATTTCCTATGAAAAAGTTTTATCACAGGAAATCACAAATAGCCAGAAAACTGTAATTTTCCTCAAGGGAAATCTAAAATCATTCTTTGTCTTTCATTAACAACACCAACAAGCAAAATGAGAATAATATTTTAAATGTGATCATGCCTTCTTATGTTNATTAACAACACCAACAAGCAAAATGAGAATAATATTTTAAATGTGATCATGCCTTCTTATGTTATAATTACGGCCACGTCAACTCTGCTAATAAACAGGTTTATCTCTAACGGCAGCAAACAGGTTCTCTAACTCCCACCTGTGCTGAAAACCTGTTTTCAGAGTCCAACTTTTCTTTGGCCGTTTCTTCCGCAGGCTTAAAGTTCATTAAAGGGCACGGAGGGGAGGGGAGCTGGTGCTGCAGTGTTGATTGATGTGCTGGCTGTTGCAGTGCATTCTGGGATTTGTGGTATCTGTAATGTGTGCGCTACATAGCTGGCCAGTTATTATAGAAATTAGGTATTATCTTGTGGACCAGATATAACTGTACTGTGGGCCAAATGTGGCCCGAGGGCCATGAGTTTGACATATGTGGATTAACGGATTTGGCAAAATAACACAAAACTAAAATAGGGCTGTTTTATATTTTGGAAAACGATTGGCAGTAATATAATGTGTATGCGGATAGTATTTATTATGCTCAAACCACCGGTATGATCCTTTAAGCTTTTACTGCATAATAAACTGAAATTGTGTTGCACATCATCCAAACGTATGCGATACAAATATGGCCATTACTTACTGATGGATCCTTTGATTGACCGGTCAGGCTGCGGTGTGTATTTGTGTGTGTTTTGGAGTAACTGATGTGAGTTGTGTTGGCATGTGTGCTCTGCAATGATTTGAGGACTTCCTGGCACAGTCTGCCAGTAGAACAGAAGGCTTTCCTCTGTGCTGCGCTCCCTACTTTCAGCGGCGGGCTGCAGAAGTCTCTGTTTGGTTCAGGCGTTTCTGTTTGTGTACCGTGTTTGGTTAAACCCTGTTTTCCCAAAAATGTTGTTGGTGATGTTGAATGTCAAGACGTTTTTTTTTAGCCTGCATGTGGCTTTGGAGGTTAATGGCACAGTTCAAAGTGTTTGTTATTTTAAAAATCTTTTTATAGTTGTTGCATCCTGGAGTTATGTGCTAATCTCTGTTATGTTACAAAAATGGATGCAAATGAACGAATGTCATGAAATATTCAAAGGCTGTACGTTAGTTTAAAAGGTCAGCCAAATGTTTTAAGGTCGTTAATTTGGATGAAATTAACCAGCACCTTTCCTGTCCTTCATTTGTCTTTATGATGGTAAAGGAAGCATCGCTGCTTTAGAGCGTTTTCACACCTGGTTAATTTTGAGCATTTGTTTCAGACCAGGAAGCGTTTTTCCCATTAAGTTCGAATCATTTAAGTTCAGAAAAATGTGAATCCAGCAAACATATCTGGATTCGCAAGAAAAATGAGAGCAGAGTGGTTCATTTGTTGTGTGAACGTGCTCCACGCTCGTAATCTATTGATTGATCTGGAATCGGAAAAGGTTTGCACGTTGGTAATGCTTAACTACAGCCGTGGTAAAGTTTGTTTTATTTTTTAAATTTTTTTAATTATTGTTTTTTAAGTAAGTATTAAAGTTTTTTTTTGTAAAGTTTGTTTTATGTTAGACGTTTGTCAGATATCTCCAACTTAAAACCATAAAACACGTCAAACATAAAAGAAGCTTTACTGCGGTTAGACAACGCATAGTGATTGCAGCGGATGCTGTTAAAGGTGGAAACACGTCAGTCTTAGCTAATGTGTTCAGATGAACATGTGTTCAGGTTGGCATGTGCTTGTATGTTGTCAGCATGTTGCTCCATTCTCCTGTTCAGCGTGTGAAGCAGCATGTGGTTTTCCACACGTTGTCTTGAAGTCAGATTCAGCTTCTGCTCTCACTGTTTTCTTCTTCATGGATCAGATGATGCTATGACTAGGAAAGGATCCACATTCATCTTTGTTACTCTGATTTACTTTGACACCATAGAAACTACTTCCTGTTTGGAATGTCTTTGTCCCGCCCCCCTGACATTTCTGACCAATGAGCAGAGAGAATGTTGTCACATGATTTTTGCTGATAAATTTTGGTGCAATTGGATGTTTTCCGATGTGAAACAACCAAATCAAGTGGTAAAAGCATCGCAACAGTTTAGTCTTGATTCAGACCCAAACAAACGATCTACAGATCTGAAAACGGCTTAATGCTGATAGTCCTGGAACACGAAGCACTTTGTACATAAACATGAAAGGCTGCATGTGTTGTATCTTAGAGTAACATCTCTGCATGAGAATTTGGTCGCCCAGTTGAGCTCATAGAGTAATTTCTGTGTGTGTCTGTGTGTGTGTGTGTGTGTGAAAGTAAATACACACACCTGATACAACGTTGTATTTTTGTTATTTTACAGAAAAATATGGGACAGCAAAGTTTCAGATCCTTCAACAAGGTAATAAACTATTGCTCTTCTTTTCTAATCATGCCTGATATGATTATATCAGTTACTGGAAGCCTTTATGATGGAATGTTATTAAAGATATTGTGAATTAAAAAGAAAACGGGTGTCTTGTGTGTTTCCAGACTGAGCGTCATCGCAAAGAAGAAAGGGTTCTGGGTGGAGAAGGTGCACTGTCTTGGCGTTGAGAACAGCCTGTCAGAGTGTCACGCTCAGCTGTCCATTCCACGCAGCCCCTCCCCCTGCAAGAACGGGAGACACGCCGTGGTCAAATGTGTCCCAGGACCACAGTTTGCTCGCATGTCCTCTGGAAGACCCCAGGCCCCTCATCCTGTTGTGGTAAGATGAGCAAAGTTAGGCCAATGTGTGTAGGTATGTACACTACCACTCCCAAGTGCGGAATCACTAGTGATTTTCACACAGAATCAATGTTTCTGTTCATGTAAAATAGTCCAGAATCTTGATATGAGTTGTAGATGATTCCAGATTCATGTAGAGAAGCTGTATGTGGTTCCAGACATTATTAGGAAATTCTAGATTATTNGATTCCAGATTCATGTAGAGAAGCTGTATGTGGTTCCAGACATTATTAGGAAATTCTAGATTATTCTCTGATACTCTACAAACTGATGCCTCATATTTACAAAGTAAAGATTAAATCTCATGAGAAATCACTAAAATACTGTTGTTTATCATTTAAAAACTTTGAAATACTAAATAAAACACCTTAAAATACATTTTGGTGTTTGTTTCATATTATTTAAAAAACACTATTATTGAATAAAATAGCAAGAACTGCTGAAATGACGAATGATTCTAAACTTTTGAGTGGTCATGTATGTATGTATACATGCATATACACTGAATGTACATACATACATACATACATGTATGTATGTATATATGTATGTATGCATGTATGTACTGTATGTACCAATATGTATGTATGTACAGTATGTATGTTTGTATATATGTACGTATGTACAGTATGTATGTTTGTATATATGTATGTATGTATGTACAGTATGTATGCATGCATGTATGTATGTATGTATGTATGTATGTATGTATGTATNATGTATGTATGTACAGTATGTATGCATGCATGTATGTATGTATGTATGTATGTATGTATGTATGTATATATGTATGTATATACAGTATGTATATACTGTATGTACTATATGTATGTACTGTATGTACCGGTATGTATGTACATTATGTATGTTTGTATAAATGTATGTGCTGGTATGTATGTACAGTATGTATGTTTGTATGTATGTATGTATGTATGTATGTATATATGTATGTGTATGTGCTCACATACCTAAGCAAAGCTTCTCCACTTCCTGCCAGCCTGTGCGTCTGAAGGCGGGCCCCAGGCTGGGTGAGGGCCGCGTGGAAGTGCTCCGAGACGGGAAGTGGGGGACCGTTGTGGACCACATGTGGGACAGAACTGCAGCCAGTGTGGTGTGCAGGGAGCTGGGCTTTGGTACTGCCAAGGACGCGCTGAATGGAGCCTTCATGGGACAAGGTGAGACAGGAAGCTGCTCATCCTGACGCCAGACAGACACAGATTAATCAGGATGTGGCTCTTCAACCTGTTCTGGTTTGAGTCTGGTTGCTGAGAGTCTGAGCTTTGAGTATTAGAGTTCATCATTTCCTTACCTTTCCTCCTCACTTGCAGGTAAAATGAAGCAGCTGGTGGCTCTAGCTGGTGACTTAATTATACTTCAAAGAAATTAGGAATGCAAAAATAGTACTGAGTTATAGAATATTGGCTCAGCATCAAGTCTTCATACCCCAAAAAGGAGAGCTCTGCTTTAGTTTTCTACTCTACTTGTTTGGCCCAGTTAAACCAAAGAGGGTTCATTTCCCCCCTTGGTACAATTCACTCAGGTCTGAAAACAGAAATCACACCCAGGTGTGGACCAAAACAACTGTGTTGGCACCGTTTGGTCTCAGTCCATTTAAAAAAAACTCTAGTTTGTTTCTGTTGTGAACATAATCCACACTAATCTAGAACCTACTACAAGACAATCTATTGATCTATTGATTGATCTAGAAGTAGAAAGTTGCATGTCTGCAGCAAGTGCAGCTGTGGAAAAGTTTGTTTTACATGAGATGGTTGACAGATACCCACTAATTAAAACCATTAACCATGTCAAACCTAAAACAAGCTTCAGCAGAGTTGAACTACACCTTTGATTGGCCATAGCTATTAAAGCGGATGCTGTTAAAGTTGGAAACACATCAATCTTAGCTGTTCTGGTTAGCGTGTGCTTGTATGTTGTCAGCATGTTGCTCCATTCTCCTGTTCAGCGTGTGAAGGCAGCACATCTTCTTCACATCATGTGAAGCAGCATGTGGTTTTCCACACGTTGTCTTGAAGTCAGATTCAGCTTCTGCTGTCATAGTTTTCTTCTTCATGGATCAAATGATGCTATGACTAGGAAAGGATCCACATTCATCTTTGTTCCATATGAACTTATTATTTAGTTTTCCTGGGTTAGAAACCTTTCTCATGTTTTGATTTTATTTCTTCTACCCCCAGACATTTCTGACCAATGAGAGCAGTGAGTGTTCTCACGTGACTTTGCTGCTAGATTTTGGAACAATTAAGCCCCTGATTCAGACCAAAGCAAACGATCTGCAGATCTGAAAACACCTTTATAAACCACTAGAGCAGTGCCCGTTCAAAATGTGCATGTTCAGAAAGGGCTGGACTTTATGGCAGGACTTTAAAGTTGAGCCAGAAGACAGAAATGTGAAAAAAGAAGAAAAGGTTGAGGTAGAGACAAAAGAGGAGCAGAAAGAAGACAAAATCACCCCAAAGCCAGAGGAGGTCAATCTGAAATCCAAAAGCTCTGTTTTGCTTAGAAAACATGAGGTTAAATCTCCTGTTGTTGCTGAAAGCTCATTCAACTCCAACTTCTTCCAAATCCTCTATCTGTCCCACCAGTTGCTGGCTTTATCCCAGCACCCAAGCCTTCAACGCTGTCTCCACCTTTCTTTTTTGTCTGCCATAATTTTGTTCTGCACGTCCTCGTGAGCTAGCTTTGCTTGCCATACAGGCTCGGGTTGAGACCATGCCATTGTCCTGCCGTGCTGACTACTTTTTACCGGCACAGCTCAATTCAAGAACCACTCATCCAAACAACTTCACACGTGACACTGCACGTCCTTGGGTCCTGAGCAATAAACCTGCTGAATATAAACTTCATACAGTGCCGGGTTCTGAGATGTTGGTGCTACAGACAGAGATTTCTGTCTTTATAGTTAGATGTGTCTCATGAAGCAACAAGTATGCTGATTCCAGTATCTCCAGCTGTGATGTGAGTCCTTTTCCACCCAGCTGCCCAAACACCACTCCCCCCCCCCCCCNCACACACACACACTATTATAAGCTGTGGTTTACTTTGGCGTTGGTAACTCAAATCAGAGACATAATTTTGTAAACTTGAAGCGAGTCTTTCATTCCCTCGCTGAGCTCCTTCTGCTCAGTTTTCATATCTTCACCTACCTACGGCGGCTCACAGCCTCAGCCAGTCTCCAGCTGTGCCGGTGGTGTCCCCACCCTTAGGAGACATGAGAATGGCTTCCCCTCGCCTCAGACTGGGGTGAAGTCTCTAATGGTGCTGATGGAGATGAAATGCGGGATGCCAGTCAGCTGCTCTGCTAGCTGTGCCGTGGATTATACAAAGTTATTTCTGCGTGTGTGGGATTAGTTCTTTCTACCTTGAAAGGGGGTTTTGTGTGGATGATGTCATTTGTGCTACCTTTGCTTTGACGAGTCTAGAAGTAAAACCTGGTCTGAGTAATATAATCAGGCTGCAGAGTACCACACCTCACACACTTTAGTATCTGTCGTCTGGTCTCAGTCTGCACTTTTAGCTCTTAGGTCAGACAAAATCCAAACGCTTTCAATTTCCTACCTACCTAAATGCTTAAAACTGTATGTGCCAGAATGTATATTTTGTTTGTGTGTGTGTGTGTGTGTGTGTGCAGTTATAACTTCAAGATGTGGCCTGCAACTGTAGCTTGGTTTGACAAATAGCAGGTTTAAACTGATTTTTACCTCATATTACTCCTGTCTCCCTCATGGAAATGCAGGTTTCCTATATTTTATTGCCAGAGTTATTATAACACACACTCACACACACGTTCCCCTCGCTGCCCCGCTACCAGCCATTGCAGCGTCAGTGGTCTTCTAAACTGTCTCACAGCTTCCTTCCTGTAACATTCTGCCTTTTAGACATTTTACTGTGACATGTAATTTTCCATGTGTTTGAAGGCCACATAAACACAGGTCTATATGGTCTATATGCAGTTGGAAAAGGCCTAAATTAGACTGTTTGATAAAATAAAGCCTTACCAAGATCCTGGAAAAGACATCATGTTAAATATAACACTGAGTCAATTCATTTCTATTTAATTTTATTATTTATCAAAAAATGGGCGGCACTGCCGTCTCACAGCAAGAAGGTCCTGGGTTCGAGTCTGACCGGGTCCTTTCTGTGTGGAGTTTGCATGTTCTCCCCGTGTCTGTGTGGGTTTCCTCTGGGTGCTCTGGCTTCCTCCCACCTCCAAAGACATGCAGGTCAGGTGAANTCTGTGTGGGTTTCCTCTGGGTGCTCTGGCTTCCTCCCACCTCCAAAGACATGCAGGTCAGGTGAATTAGAAACTCTAAATTGAGCGTAGGTGAATGAGTTTGTCTGTCTCTATGTGTCAGCCCTGCAATAGACTGGTGACCTGTCCAGGTGAACGCCACCTCTTGCCCAATGACTGCTGGGATAGGCTCCAGTCGCCCCCATGACCCATATTGTAAGGGTATAGAAAATGGATGGATATTTATCAAAAAGCATCAATGTTTTACTATGCTATCAACCTGCCTGGATGGCAGCGAGTGTCAGGCTTGTGCCGGTCTGAGATTTTGACTTTGAATGTCGTCCCTCTCATCATATTTGTTTAAACTCTTGTGAGCAGACATGTTTCTATCTGCAAACATGATACACATGTACACACAAAAATTGATAAAATAAAGACCTTTCCCTAGAGCTCCATCACCAAATCATGGATCCGGTCTCGCTGTGGAACAGGATACAATTTAAAGTGGATCCAGAAACAAAAATTTCACCAAAACCAGAACCCAGACCACTTGCAGGTGAGACATGGATGTCCTGTCCCTTTAGAATGTTGTTAGTACTTCCTGTCACAACAGCAAAGTCTTATTCTGAAAGAAATGTAGTTTGTATTATTAGTGGATTTTGAGAAGAAAAGAAAATGACAAGTAGGGGTTAGAGTTAAAATAATATCTTGATATCTCAAGGTATGTTTTTATGATAACGATATCTAAGATGATATGAACGATGTATCACTGAACAATGTTGTCATGGTGATTTTAGAAGTAAAGAATACTTCAAACTGTAATAACATGAGTAAAAATGAATAAATGTAAAAGCAGAAACAGTAGAGTGTTTCCATTCAAACTACATTCTGTAATATTTTAATTTACTTCAAGTTACTGTAAACAATAACTCAGATTAGCTTTAGCTGCTTGTCTTTAGTCGTTATAAAACATAAATAAAATGATTGATGATGTTGGCAGGTTATGATTTTCCCTCCAGAGCTAAATAGCCTCTATGACGCTAAACTTAAAGGACCACACCAGAAAGTGTGAGTGTGTGTCTGAGCCCAACATATACGACCCGCATACATGTCACGTTACTGACAACCAATTTCTAAAACATAAAACCATATTGTAGTTTTTCTGTTAATTTTTTTCAAATCCCCTAATCTTTCAAAATCAAACGTTCTGGTGATGCATCCACCTTAAAATTCAATGTGTTGCTTTCTAACACTTATGCACAATTGTAGAAGGCATCATCATTTTCATTTCTCAGTGAAAACTGTCTTGGGACTATATTTTCTGACCGACATACGTTGTCTTCCATGCAGCTCTGTATTTGCTCGCTTAATAAAGTTACTTTGACAAAAAAAAAAAAAAAANAAAAAAAAAAAAAAAAACCTCACAGACCTGTTCACTGTGATGGATTACATATTTCAAGCATGTTTCAAGTCTCTAAAAGTTGATTTTAATAGCATACTGCAGTGAACTCAAACCAATATCAGTCTGGAAGGTAGGAAAAACAATGTAATATTTATCGCTAAAGTAGCATATTTTTTAAAATCGTCAGTAACGTAACGTGTATGCGGGTTTTATATATTGGAACATTACAGTGGTTGTATACATTGTGTACGATCGCCAGTATGGTCCTTTACATACATCCAAATCCACCACAAGCCTGTGACTGGGGTTGAGAACTCAACTGAAGTTAGCATAGCAGCTAAGCTAAGCTAACACATCACAAGAAGTCATCGCTGACAAAAAAACCTCACCGCTTCACTAATTTCACTCCACTGTTAGCTTGTTTTGTCACAGGAAATACAGCTAGCTAACGCTTCAGCTATGCTCCACTGAGTCAGCATCACTTCCTGTTTGTTTTATGTCTCAGATCAGCTGATTGGCTCTTCTCACACGGTCATTTCTTAGTATTCACCCAAGTGTTTCTGCTTCAGATGGAGAGACTAATTTGTTGTTTCCACCTTTAGCTGTTAGCCTGTTAGCTTTGTAGCCAAACCATTTCAGCTTCTTTTTAGGAACAAATTCACCAGGTCCTGACCTCGCTTCTTCCTGACATGCCTGTTTAGTTAGTTTCTTCCTGTTGCACATGATTTGAAAATTAATCAACACATCAATACCGTGATAGGACAAATTTCTAACAAAGAAAAAATTGTACCCCTACTGGTATGACCATGAATGATATATGGCACAGCCCGAATAGCAAGGCAGCAAATGTGCACTGACTTTTGTGTTAAGATTATTTTAAGGTAAGGTGTCTTTGATTAAGTCTCTGCCGAAGAGCTACCACCACCAAACATGCCCATTTAGATTAAAAAAAAAAAAAAAAAAAAAAACTCTCTCCCAGAACATGAAGGAAAAAAAACTTTAAACCATAAAACTTTACCAGCTGAAATTATCATAAAAAGCTACCAATTAAAGGAATACACTGTAGAACTGCTACCACAGCAAACTGACTAATGAACACTTACAGCAGCGTGTCTGCCTGAGCATCACACCTTTTGTGCCCATATAACCAACGATTTGGTTACACAACAAAGAAATGCATGTGTGTGGAAATGCTTGTTGGAACTTAAACATCACTCATTTAATCCTGCTGTCCTGGACCTGTAATGATGTAGAAATTTATTATGTGAACCACTTGTATTTGATTAGCCCTCTAGTGGAATAAAGTATTACCACATCTAAAATACATTTTAGCAGAAAACAGGATGACTCTGACTGGCATGTAGCATCTAAATCAGTCATCTTCAAAATCCGGTCTCCAGTCCGGATCCGGACCGAACCACATCTGTCTCCAGACTCCAGCAAATTATACTTTTCATATGTATTATTTGTATTATCTGTGAGACATCGCTGCAACGCAATGAGACAAAATTCTCAGCAGCGGAGAAAGCGAAACCAGATGCCCGACTGCTCCACTGTCTACTCTGCTTTGGTTTGGTCCAATCACATTCAGTGTCTCGTCATCTCCATGACAACGATGGGTAGACACTGTTGGGCTCATTGAGAGTGATAGTGCAGATTGACAGCTGATAGCGCAGGTAGTTTCATTAGCCCTGTTCTGCATCTAAAACGAGATCTAAAAATTAGGATCCCAATCTGACCTTAATAAATGATAAACGGACCTTTGTCTTATCGAACATTTTCTTTGTGGACCTTTAAGATTTGTATTTGAGTACCCTTGATCTAAATACTTAAAGGCAGGAACTCCTGTTCAGAAACCTTCACGATCCTTGCACATTGGGCTGCTAACACATAGATCTGATGACAGAAAGTTGCTCAAAGATTGGATGAGATTTAGAATGAGTTGTATACGGAAAAAAAAAAAAAAAAAAAAAAAAACTACAAACACAACATTAATGTGCCTGAAAGTGAAGCTACTTTCAGAGAGGAAAAGAACAGGGTTTCCCTTGTAACCACTAACCAACTATTTTGCTATTCTCAACAAGTATGTGACCAACGTTGCCCAGTTTCCATCCTCTAAAGTCAATTTTCTAATCTGTCCAAACGATCTGTGGCACACCAGCTACTGATTCTAATTACAAGGTAATCAACCTCAACCAGCTTCTTGTAAATACTAAATTTAAGAAGCCACATTTATTATGCATCATGCTCGCCTGAATGTCTGCTGTCAGTCTTAGACATTTCACGTTGCAGTTTATAGTCTAACAGTCTAAACTCTGTCCAAACTCACTTCTTCTGCCACCCCTCTAACTCCTATCATCATTACATTTATCATCGCCATCAGCGAGGGAAATTACAGGCTGCTGTTTCTGCTTCTTTTCTTAACCTTCATTGCTGTATTTCTGCTTCACTTTGTAATTTTACCATGAGGCACATATACTGCACATATATAAGGGATAAAACACCCGGAATACTCGTGTGTGAACTCTCTGTAGCCAGTTTCTTGGAATTTTCTTGGAACTCCAAGACCCGCCTTGGATTTCCCAAAACTAAAGGTTTAAATAGAGATTGTCAGTGTTCATTTTGAGGATTCTTGGTGTGGTCCTCCTGTTTGTCCTGATAACTTAAACAGTGGCACTTAAGATCTAGCTTGTGGCCTTAATCATACAGATAGAGGCGGAAGTGGTTTTTTTGTGCCGTTTTCGTACGGGTGAAAATGAACCCACGCATTGTGACCAGTATGGAACCAGGCCTACAATCTACCAAAACCAACACAGCGACAGACTCACTTAGGCTGCAGTCTCATCCCTACCATTCCAACCATCTGCCCTTTCTCCCTTCTTTCTTGGTTTCCCTCTCTTTCCCTGGGTTTTTGTGGGTTTACTTGTGTGACAGTTTATTTCTATGGTACCTTATTTCCAAGTTTACAATTTGTGCTTTTTATGAAAACACTGAAGCCATATTTTGCTCTTTGTTTTCATATATTGCCATCATTATAGCATCAGCTGTTTGCTGCCTTCCACCAGCTTCTGTGTTGTTTAGGGATTACCTTGTTTTAAATGTAAGTCCTTTTATTTGGTTGACATAGATTTGGCCTTGTTTTCTACTGAGGATTACTTACTTCTGTTTTGCTTGCCTGGGCTGATGTTGTTTTGCTGAAAGCAACAGAATGGTGGTAATGAGGTGTGACAGATCTCTGAAGTACGGCGATGCTGCTGCTGCTGGCGGGAATCTTTTAGCCTGACAGATAAGAAACCTTTCATTGTTGCTTTTACAACATTAGTTTATCTGCTTCTTTAGAGCTTTGCTTGTGTCTGCGTGTGTGTTCTCCTGTGCGTGAAAATGTCTGCTGATGCTTTTGTGTCTGTATCAGTTGGCCACACAGAACACAGGGCAGGATTCATAAAACATGGTGCCAGACTTAACATGTCGATAAGCGCAAATAACCTCATGCAACCGTGTTCCCTCATTCATAAACACCTGTTATCAGGTTTTTTTTTTTTTTAACATTTGCCTTGAAAGAGGCGTTCAGACCTGTTTCACTTTGCCTCACGACCCAGCCTCTCGCCCTATGACTGCTGGGATAGGCTCCAGATCCCCCGTGACCCTTGACAGGACAAATGGGTACAGAAAATGGATGGATGGATGGATGGATGGAATTTGCCTCATGTATGTTTGTGATCCATAAATGTGATAGATAAAAACATTCAGCTGATCAGTCAGTTTATTTGAAGGGAAAGTTTTGCTCTAAGCTCACATTCTTGTGGCACTGAGCCTCTTCATCAAGCATCAACTTTCGCATCTCTCTCTCTCTCTCTCTCTCTCTCTCTCTCTCACACACANCACACACACACACACACACACACACACACACACACACACACGAGCACAGAGACCACACGCTACGGAGAGTAATGTGTACACACACATTACTCTCTGTAGTGTCTGTGGTCTATTTCTTACCTTCGTGTCATTTTCTGAAAATGTGGAGCTCTAAAGCAGAATTTATGTTTGACTGATTTAATGTGCTAATTTTGCTTTGATGTTAGATGAATCAGGATAAATAGTGGTTCTTAAATATGAAGCAGCTCATTAACATGCTGATGTTCATTGGCTTTTACCTGACAACAATGCTACCTTAATGTGAAACCAGTGCTGTTGAACGTAATGAAGCTTTATGAATGAGCTTCAGCTGTCGCAGCACTTATCTAGTGTGACGCTGTGTGGTTATTGTGATATTTTTATGAATTCCGCACATTGGCTCAATGCTCTTTTGCATTCCGATTTTTTTTTTTCCTCCAGTCTTTAACATACCAGTTTCCCTCTCCAGGTACTGGACCTTTCCATATGAACAATGTCCAGTGTATGGGTATGGAGCGCTCCATTCTAGACTGCTACTTCCAGGAAGTCCAACCATGGACGTTTAAACACAACCAGGATGCCTCAGTACGCTGCAATGTCCCCAAGACTGGCATCGAGAACACTGTATGATACACCGCCATCAAGACACACGTCCGTTTCCTACGACAGCATATTAAGGCCACATAAGATGAAAAAAAAAAAAATGAGTGGGGCATTATTTTGAGTTTTTAAATTTGCAAATTTGTGAGTTTTAAAACTTGCAAATTTGCAAGTTTTAAAAGTCTGTATGCTTATGATAAAGCATTTAAAATTTGATAATTTTGTGCTAAAAGTACAAGTATTTCTTTGTTGCTAAATCTGATGGAAAAGTATAATTTAATAAGATCATGTACTTTCAAAAAATAAACTTCTCAAATTTGCAAGTTTTTAACTGGCAGATTTGTGAGTTTAAAAACTAAAAATAATAATGAAAATTATTTTTAATGGTGAATGGATGGATGGATGGAATAATTTAATTTTTTTAATAATGAAAAAGGGAAAATAATGAGAAAATAATGAATCGCCTTATGTTGTGACTATGTCTGCAGTACATGACCTTATTAAATTATAGCTTTCATCAGATTTAGCAATAAGGAAATACTTGCGTATTTAGTGCAAAATCATAGAATTATCATAAGCATATGGACTTTTAAAACTGACAAATTTGTGAGTTTTAAAACTCGAAATAATGCCCCCTCGTTTTTTTTTTTTTTTNTTTTTTTTTTTTTTGTTTTTGTTTTGTTTTTTGTTTTGTCTTATATGGCCCTGACATGCTGTTGTAGTTTCCACTCTTAATCCATCATCGCTTCATGTATTTTTTCCTCATGGATTTTCAGGTGCGGTTAGCTGGCGGTAGAGTACCTGGGGAGGGTCGCGTGGAGGTCTTGATGGAAGTTGGGGGCCGTAAGCGATGGGGTTCTGTCTGCAGCGAGAACTGGGGCATCAACGAGGCCATGGTGGTCTGCAGACAGCTGGGCCTGGGCTTCGCCGCCAGTGCTCATCAGGTAACAACCCACCTGACCAACCCAGAAGTCCATACCTGACAAGGTGGACGTCAGTCTGACCTTAATTATACAATAACAGGAGACAAAGTACTGGCCTGTCTGATTGTGTGTGTGTGTGTGTGTGTGTGTGTGTGTGTGTGACAGGAGACGTGGTACTGGCCTGGTGACCCAAACGCCGCCGACGTGATTCTCAGTGGGACTCACTGCGTTGGAACTGAGCTGTCAATCCAGCAGTGTCGCCGTAACAACCATGTCCACTGTCCTCGAGGAGGTGGAACTAAGGCTGCGGGGGTCAGCTGTTCAGACAGTAAGTCCAGCTATTTTAAAGGACCATACTGGTGCTTTTGCATATTTAAGCACATTAAATACCATCCACATACACATTACATTACTTATCTCGGCATTACAATCCTGACCTTGGCCTGTTTTCTGCTTTTCCTGATTACCTGCCTCAGCCCTTTTTGGATCTTTTTACCTGTAACTTATAACTGACCTACTGCCTGCTCTGTATTTTTGCTTAAAGGACAATACTGGTGATTTTGCATGTTTAAGCCCGCTAAATACTACTACGTACATGTTCCATTACTGTCAACAATTTCCCAAAAAATACAACTGTATTTTAGTTTTCCTGTTATTCTGCCAAATCCCCAAATCTTTCAAAATAAAATGTTCAAGTGATACATCCACCTTAAAATTCAATGGTTTGCCTGCTAACACGTACATCTGAATATAGAAGGAACAGTCATTTTAACTTCTCAGTAAACATTATCTTCTCCCGGGACTATGTTTCCTGTGGAGACATACATGTTATTTCATGCAGCTCCATGTTGATTCAACGTGGAGCTGCATGAAATAAATTTTTTTTGTTGAACTTCAACAAAAAATTTAACAGATGTCGTGTTTGCTGTGATGGATTATTTATTACTAGCATGTTTCAAGTCTCTACAAGTTGATTTTAACAGCATACAGGAATGAACTGAAACAAATGTCAGCCTGAAAGGTAGAATACCAATTCTAAATTTACTGCTCCAGTTGTATGTTTTGAGAAATGGTTGGAAGTAATGACATGTATGCAAATTGTGTCTATTGGGCTCAAACATGCCACATTTAGCGGTATGGTCCTTTAAACTCCACTGAAAAACTTTATCAAGCACTCTAAACTCCTGTTGGCCTGAACGGTGTCAGTATTAAGGTTTGATGACAATGTAAAAAAATGTCAAACTGCTGACAGAAAGAAACCCACTCATAATATATGCTGTGTATTAAACCATATACTGCTGAATATATGAATATATATAAACAGTCATAGTGTCCGTCTGGATGTTCAGAATGTTCCAGACACTCACGTATTTGTCAGATTGTGGCTGTTGCTCTGAGCTTGTGCTGAGGATTCAGTAGGACACAAGCTGTGCGTTTAATCATATTTGGGTTAAAATACAAACTGCTGAGAAGTGGATTATGACGCTGAAAATATATTTTTACTGATGTTTCAGTACAACATTTTTCCACCATGATTACTGGTTTATTGGAATCGTTGTAACTGATATGGGAGGCTGTTTGATAGGCAGAAGATATGAATGAAAGATCTCTTCCTGCTCTTGTGTTAAAGGACCATACCGTCCATTTTGCATGTTTGAGCCTAATATATACAATTTTCATACATGTTACGTTACTGACAATCATTTCCCAAAGGATAAAACCATATTTCGGCTTTCCTGATATTTTGCAAAATCTCTTAATCTTTCCAAATCAAATATTCAAGTGATACATCCACCTTAAAAATCCACGTTTCTCCTGCTAATAGTTACACAGCCTTATGAAACCATGGTCATTTAAAATTTTTCCATAAACACAGGTCTTCTTTTGGGACTATATTCCCTGGTGGAGGCATACATTCAATACGTGTATGAAAATTGAATATATTAGGCTCAAACATGCAAAATGGCCGGTATGGTCCTTTAAACCAGTCTGAATCTTACATACCCTCTCATGTCTGACCTGCTTCAGCGGCTCCTGACCTGGTTCTGGATGCCCAGCTGGTTCAGGNCCCTCTCATGTCTGACCTGCTTCAGCGGCTCCTGACCTGGTTCTGGATGCCCAGCTGGTTCAGGAAACAGCCTATCTGGAGGATCGACCCCTCCACCTGCTGACCTGTGCCAACGAGGAGAACTGCCTGTCCTCTTCTGCTGCCAGGATGAACTGGCCCTACGGCCACCGCCGCCTGCTGCGCTTCTCCTCCCGCATCATGAACCTCGGCCGCTCTGACTTCAGGCCCAAAGCCACGCGGGAGAGCTGGACGTGGCACCAGTGTCACAGGTAGGCTGCTGCTCAGGTGTTTTTTTTCTATTAATCATTTAGGATAAAGACTGTCAAAAATTATTACAAAAAAAAAACAAAAAAACACAAAAAAAACCCCACACATTTACAAGTTTTCAGAGCCCAAAGTGATTTTGCTTATTTTGTGTGGAAAAAAAAATCACATATATTCAGTTTACAGTGGCATGAAATGAAACTAATCTTCATATTTGAAAAACTGGAACCAGCAAATTATATTTTCTTATTTTATAATTTTTTAAATATTTTATTTTAATTTATTTATTTTATGATTTTATTTAATTGGATAAGTAATTTGAAATTATTAGTCAGTTATAAAAAATAGTAAATTATCAATTGTGTTTCAATTCGGCCTGTATTGTTCGAAACTTCTCCATGCCAATATTAATACCAGAACTGACTGAACTATTTTATTAACAATGATTTTCTTTGTTATATATTTAAAACTCTCCAGGTAAAAGTAATTTTACTTCTAAAAATAGAACAATAACTTCTAAAAATCAAATTTTACAAATAGAATTATGGAAATATCCAGCCATGTAATCCACATTCAGTTTAGCAAAAGGCTTAACGGAGCTGTTACAAGGCTTAGGGTGGAAAGACGAGGCTATATACAGTACAGTTGCTATATGTGGATTTTTCCACTGTTGTGAAAGCGTCGCGGCTGCACTTGTGGTCATTATGAGTGTTTTTGGGGAAGCTGAGGTTTGGACTGGTACAGGTGAGGAGTTGTGGTTTGGGGTGTGGGGCTGCTAAGAATATCCTGACGAGCACCTGTCCCTTACACAAACATTTATCAAATGTGCATCAATGATATAATTGCCTTGGTGTTGAGCAATTTAAATTATATTTAATTTAACTGAGTGCAGTTTGTGGCAGCAAAGAAAACATGTTGGAATTGGATCTCTGAGCTTCCTTACTCTTAAATAGATCACATCTTGTCCTCAGCTCGACTCCGAACACCTTCCACTCTGTCTCAGAAACGCTCCTCTTAGGTCAGCTCGTTTCTATCCGATGACGAATGCACATTCAGGCGTGCCGTCATGAGAGAAGAAGGAGCCGTTTGAAGGCCACAGTGTGGGTCTGTGAGTAACGGCTCATCTGAAACGCTGCCGTCAACTCTCCACATTCATTAGCCGCTCCGCTCCACGTGTCTGTGGAAATGACGGCTGAACCAATGCAGTCAGCGCAAACTGGCTGGAATGGTCAGGTCTGCCTCAGTGTCTTACAGCAATACATCACAGCTCTGTGTGTGTGTGCATGTGTGTGTGTGTCAAAGCCTTCCATTCACTCATAAATGGTAAACAGCTCGACTAAAACAAGCTTCTGTCAGAGGTGTTACCGTGACGCCCACGCTCACACTCTAACAGTGAGGTCATTAGGCTACGAGCCATAGGAAAGCCAGTGTTCAATGAGCGTAAATGCACACACACGCACACACACACTCACCTGGACTTCCCCCTTCTGTTCTCTTAGGCACTACCACAGCATCGAGGTGTTCACGCACTACGACCTGCTGACTGCGAACGGCACGAGAGTGGCAGAGGGACACAAGGCCAGTTTCTGTCTGGAGGACACTTACTGCCCTGATGGTAACGTTCATCACCATTCATACACCCCNCACACACACACACACACATGCACAGACAGGAAATTAATGGCAGTTTTTCAGCTCCAGCTTCTGTGACTTGGACTTTGTGGGTAATGAGTTAGATCGCTGCTGCTGCTGTTTGTTCACTCTGCATTTACTTGCTGCATCATTGATGAAAGAACACTTATATGGAAGTGAGATGAATGCAGCATAGTGCAATTTAAGAAGCTTTAGGCCCTCAAAAGTGTCAAAGTCAAATTTAATGATGTGACTGATTGGTGTGTGTGTGTGTGTGTGTGTGCCAGGTGTCCAGAAGCGGTTTTCTTGCTATAACATGGGTGACCAGGGCATCTCTGTGGGCTGCTGGGATACTTATCGCCATGACATCGACTGTCAGTGGATCGACGTGACAGATGTACGGCCAGGAGACTACATCTTCCAGGTCAGAGGTCATTCCATTCACCCTCACTCCTTCACCTACAGATAGGTGAGACTTGGCATTTGAGGCACTCCAAGAAAACACCGTTCACCTGGAACAGCAGAGGTCAGATGAAAATGCCAGTGATGCTGAGGAGGAATAAGTTCATAATTGTTGCTGTTTCTCTGTGCCACCCTTTCTCTTTTAAGAATCCATTTTTTTGTCTAAGCGTCCAGAAAATTATGAAAGAAAAAAATTGTGTTTGCTTAGTTTAAGTTCATTTGAATTAATATTATATTGTGTGGTGCAAAGGCCACTGGCCAGCCCACCTGTCAACTCTCAATGAGCCCATTGCAGTGTCAATCCATCGTAGTCATGGAGATGACGGGACGCTGAATGTGATTGGACCAAACCAAAGCAGAGTAGACCTTCTCACACAGACATGGAGCAGTCGGACATTCTGCTGCTTATAGCAGAGAAAGTGGAGAATTTTGAGTCGTTACATCCAAGCGATGTCTCGGAGATAATACAATTAAAAAGTAATGCAAAGAGTGCAACCAAAGCCCTAACCCTAACGGTTAAAAGTATATTTTTCTTCATAAATATACTCAAGTATGAGTAAAGTGCAATTTTGTGAAAAAAGTTACTTAAGTAAATGTAACGGATAAATGGAATGTGTTACTACACACCTCTGTGAAGAGTAACGCTTCACTAAACTCACACTAATGACACAGTATCACACTAAAAAAGGTTGTTCATTAATAATATTCCTCTACATTAGTCAGCACACCAGTGGTCCATTAAGGTAGCGTTGCCAGGTGGGTCTCAGATAAAAGCCAGTCAAGATCAATGCATTAATAAGCTGCTTTGTATGTACAGTAAATGCCACATGTGTTAAAGCAAAATTAGCATGTTAATTCAGCAAAGGAAACATAAATTCTCTGATTTAGAGCTCCACATTTTAAGAGACTGAGGAGTAAGATAAGAGAGATAAGAGATGTGTGTGTGTTTGTGTGTGTGAGAGAGACAGTGTGTATGTGAGGTTGATGTTTGAGGAAGAGGTGCAGTACCACTAGAATGTGTGTGAGATCTGATCAGAACTCAACTGAATAGGTTCATATATCAGATTTATTGATCACTAACATGTATGATGGAAGATACAGTTTAAAACATCAGATTTCAGACTGATAAAACTTACCATCAGATTGAACCAGGTTTTAATTTTTGTGTTTTATTAATCACTTACTTGTCAATAAAGAAATAATTAATATTTCTTTAAGGTAAACGGTAAAAGAGGCGGTAACTTCTATTTATGAATAAGGCAACGTGTTTATGTGATGATATCTTATCAGCTTCCTGTGCTGCAAACAGTAGATTTCTAACCCGAGTATTCAGATTGAATTTTATTTATTTATTTATTTATTTTATTTCTTTGTTCACAATGGGACAATGCACATTAATAAACAATAAAATGTAAATGTGCCAGATTTAGCCAAACCTGACTAATTTTCATCCGTAGTCCCATGCCAAGATGACAAGATGGCTGCAATACAATACAAAATAATTAAACCACATAATATATTACATAAAATACAGATCCATAAAATACTTCTAAACACATCAACAACAATTCTAAAAAATCACATATCGTAAAATCACATATTTACAAATTTACACATTTACATATATGCAATTTTCTAAGCTGCATTTCTTTCTCTTCTTCAAGACACAAATATGGTCAAACATCATTAAATGTGTGCATAAGCTCAGATATTTACTAAAGATATGAGCATGTGAAAAGGCAAGAATGAGCTTCACAGGCTGTCAGGCTGGATTTCCTTTTGGCACGTTTTCAGTCTTTTTCAATAAAACACCCTGACCTCCTCCAGCCGCCGCGGTCCACCTCACCCTTCCCCATCTGCAATTATTTCACCCCAGGTCAATCAGTCGAGTTGGTGTGGGCACACGCTGAACGCATCAAGGACTCCCACTTCTATTATCCTCTAACTCCACTTCAGACACTACTAATCCGCTGGTTCTCAGATCTAACTCGCTGCCTGCCACTCTCAGTGGAACTTGCTGTCTGATAATTACTGCTGCTGCTAATTCTGCCCAGATTTTTCTCTCAATCTGCTCCTTCTTTATTTATTGGTGATGACTTAATTAATTTACCCGTAATAGGCACGGCAAACACACTTTCACACATGTTATGACGACAGGATGTATTTTAAGCATGTTGGGTGTAATTATAAAGTGGCATGTTGCCACAGTTATGCACGATGTGGAGGCAAACAGAAGGAAAGAATGATGGAGGGAGGTAGAAACTGACAGGAAGCATGAGGCAGAGGGAGGACAGAGGACATTACAGGCCACCAGAATGCCTCAAAATGTAATTTGTGGGGGGGGGTATGTCATCGAAGGCGACGTGCAAGGATCATATGGCATAAATCAAAAAGCCTGAGAGAAGTGGATGTGGCCAGAAAAGCCGTGACAGCACGAGCATCCGACCTACAAAGAGACACAATTGCTTTGGTCCTAAATGAAAGAGAGAGAAACTGGAAGAACTGCCAAAGGTCAAAGGTCAGGGTCACTTGGGTAGAACAGAAATAAGGACATGAGCAAGTTTAGTTGAGCAGAATGCGAGAGCGCAAACACGCAGGAAGAAAATCTGGGACTTTCTTCACCAAGCCTGCAGAGCTAAAAAACATTTTGCTTTTTAACTTTTACAGCTTTTACAGAGCTCTCTCTCTCTCTCTCTCTCTCCCCCCCTCTCCACTGTGTTCTTTCATTTCTGTAATAAAGTTGGGGAGGATGCCCTACTTTTCTGATCCTGGGCTTTACAGAAAGACCCAGCAGGCCTCCCCTTGAACCACCCAGAGCTAATGAAATACACCATTTACCTAAATTAACCATGTTCTCCCTTTAGTCAAGCAGCACCTAGTCCCCCCTTCCATTAGGAACGGCTAATTTGCCACCAAGGAATTCCTCCTGCCCTGTTTTTATTTTTATAGCCACTTTCTCACTGAGCGGCACATTCTGCCTGTGAACCAGACCTCATACACTGTAATTTACCTAGAAAAATTAAGAGACAGATTTGTGCATTCACTAAGATTTGAGAGTTTTCTGCTTTTTTTAGTATATTGGGCCTTTTCTTTCCCTGTAGCTGTTTGTAACCTGTACTTAAAGTGGGTGTAGCAGTTTACAGAGCGGCTATTAGAGTAAATGGCTTCTCAGTATTATCACCAGAGCAGATTAAGAGAATGGTTGTATCAGCAGTTATAGAGTCGCTCTGCAAATAACAGAGTATTAGCAGAGTGTGTGGAATGGCTTCAGACACGTAAACCTGCTTATGCATAACGACCCTGTTGCAACAGACGTCAATTTCAGGCTAATTCAGTACTTATTATTGCATACCTGTGTTGGTGTAAGAAGAGAGCAGATCTCAAGTGCTTTTCCACCAAAACGTTCTGGTTTGTGGACGGTTCTGTTCGGTGTCCGTCACATCAAGATGCCATCTAATGAAAAAGCTCAAGTTTCCACCAGTTCGTAGTGGAGTTTGTTTTTTTGTTTTTTGTTTTTTTTCATGGCTCCCACTTCAAGTCCTGCGTTTTCTGGTTTTCAACATGAATCAACTTTTTTGGTAACCAATTTATTTTTGGTCATAATGTTCAGAACAGTTCCAAATTAAGTTTGCAAACCTGTTTGGTGTTGGTGGAAATGCCACAGACCTGTCATGCTGTGGTTATAAAAAAAAAAAAGAAAAAAAGATCTTATGAACTCCAGCTATAAAATTGCAAAACATCTAATATCTTAACCTCATACAGCCAGTTGTCTTGCTTTGTGTGGCTAATAATGTCTTTGTTAGACAAGTTTTCCTTTCATAAAATATTTTACATTGAGCTCTCCTTACGGATCTCAGGATGTTTTGCATTTTGCATAACACATAAATTCTTTCCCGCCACATGTGAAACAGGTCATAAGTCCAGCTGCAAACTCCCGATTACACCCATGTTACATTCCAACGTAAAGTCCATGAGAAAGAATAATATATTTCTCTGTTAAGATAAATGTTGTATGGAAAAGCCATACAGCTTTTTATAGATGTGAACCATAAAAACAACAGCAGCCACAGTGCAGCATTGTAATTTTTACAACAGGCGCTCTAATTTTACATCCAGCTGCTCTTTGTTTCAGCAGCTTTCTCAGTGTTTGGAGGCGCTTACAGTCTGAGATCCTTTCTACTTTTTGTTTTCATGCATCCTGCAGATATTAGACAAAAGGCAGAACAATGACGTGATAAACTCTTACTATTTTCTCATATGTTTGCGGTCAGGAAGAAGTCAGCAGCTGCAGGTCAGGTTCACACTATGTTTGGTGTTCTACTTGTTTAAGTAGCGAGAACACGGTTGCTACGGTGACTGACAATAAAAAATGCAAGTGAACCTGTTCAAAAATGTTTTTCATTATCATATTAAGGAATGAGAAAAGTAACTTCTAATGACTCAGATATTGTTTTAGCAATTTGATGGAAGGTATTAAAACACTGCTCAGATTTCATAACACCAGACATACCAGGTCTTATTTTTGTGAGATTGTAGCTTTTCTGACATGTAATTCAAGATTCAAGACACTTTATTGTCTATCACATAACAGAAATTTGTCTTTGACACGGCTCAATCAAACATAATAATAACATTATAAAAACAGTACGACAATAAAAGTACCACAGTAAAAAAAAAAAAAAAAAAAAGTTATAAATGATAGCATCTGTACTTTAAACAGAGAAAATAAGGAAAAGGAAAATGAGGAAATATCGTAGTAAAGCCCATAATTACGGTAAACATGGCCTCAGTTGATGGAAGATAAAAGCCCTCTGCTGTTATAACTTTAAAGTATAAAGTCTGGTACCTTCTCACAGAGTTTGTATTTGACTGTGATCTGTGTCCCTTTGCAGGTGGAGGTGAACCCCTCCATGGACATGGCTGAATCTGACTTTATGAACAATGTCATGAGATGTCGGTGCAAATACGACGGCCACAGAGCTTATATGTATGGCTGCCATGCAGGTAAGACGTGCACAGAGCCTCCGGTATAATTCATATCAAGTAGATCTTTCAAAAAGACACAGTGAAAGTAGAACCTTAAGGACAACAAGACGCAGGAATTCAGGCTCTTTGGCAAACTTTGGTCTTTTGTCATTTTCCTTCTGAGATCTTTATTTTTGGTCCAAATATCACACGGCTGGTTGCATCGTTGGTGAAGTTCTGCCTGCTGCTTCCTCACCAACCAGCCATGTGACATTTAGACCAAAACAAGGGAACAAGGTATTCTTTCATTGTTTCGCGCTCTGTCTTTTGAAGTGTATTGGAACTTTTAAGGCTGATGTATCACTATTATAACTATGTCATGAATATTTAATTGAGTTTTTATGAACATTTATGATATCTGCCGAAGTGCTATTTGCTAATAAGCTGACCGTCATGCCTGCTCTCCTCACGGTTTGGGTGTTGTTTCTATTGAAACAGAGCCTCTGCCTGAAGGTTCATTCACAGCTCATGTTGATGACATCCACAAATATCTGGTTTATGCTTTTTGGGATCATTGTTGAGAGACTTTTTTTATTCTTAAAATTACTGAAGTATTGAAGATGATGTACAGTATATCGGCAGCAGACAGGACAGATCATTGCGAGAAAATCGATTTACTGCCTAATTCATTGAGACATGATGGAATTATACAGTCGGGAGTTTATGGAGAAGATGTGTTTGGAATTCAGGAGAAGCATGTAGTGCTTTTACGACTGTGTCTCAGGAAAGTTTTAATATATTTTTTTTAAATTAAGAAACAACTTTTTTAAACAGTGTGTAGCCTTTTTGCTACAGATTTCTTTCACAGGGGACAGGTGAGGCTGAGGTGACTCAGGAGATGACATAAATGGAAGTAAATCTTAATTTTGATATGATTATCTGGCATTTACTTTAGAGCCAGTAATTAAAAATATTCCCATTCTTTTTTTATTCCCTGTGTTTTCCTTTTTTGATGACTCAATCATGAAGCGAGAAGAAAAAACAACATGAGTAGTGAGATAAAGACGAGTTTCAATGATAACTCCCATTAGATTTCTCACTGCACACAGAGCATAATGATGAACACTCATATCTCCATCAACATCCATTGCAGTTTAGAAATGAAGTTACAAATAGATTGTCCACTTTTGTCAGTAACATTCTCTGGTGTTTTAAGCATGGCACCTCTGTCTTCTATCCCCCTCTGCTGCTTGAATGTGGACAAACATTTGAGCTAATTAGTGCATCGACATTCTTTACCCCTGCAGGGCCAAGCAGGGCCAAAAAAATGAAGGTTTCAGCTCACTTCACCTCAGCTTGGGTCGGGGGTGTGTAATGGAAAAGAAAGCAGACCATCAGCTTGCATGGCTCAAATGACTCATTTGACTCGTATGGCTCATATGGCTTGTTTGGCTCGTATAGCTGGTATGGCTGGTTTGGCTCATATGGGCTGTTTTGCTCTTATGGCTCATATGGCTCATTTGGCTCTTTTGGCTCTTATGGCTCGTAAGGCTGGTTTGGCTTGTATGACTTGTTTGGCTCTTTTGGCTGTTATGGTTCATATGGCTTGTATGGCTCATTTGGCTCGTTTTTTCTCATTACGATTCAGCCCTGTTGAGGATAACAGCCATGAGTTCGCTTGGCTGTTTTAAAGTTGTCATTACAGGGAACTACGACACGTTCACATCAGTTTTCACGACATAGTTATGACATATTATAGCAATAAAAGGTGTCGTGCAACAAGGCGAAGCATAATGAAACAAGCCAAAACTGCTTAATGACCCACATACTGATATCCAATCACAGTCCAGACGCAGTCACGGGATAACAACATGGGATGTAATTATGCAGATAACATATTTAGATACAGAGATCACATTAAATGAGACCTTATTATCTCTCTCTCTCTCTCTCTCACCCACCCCTCTCTCTCGCTGAGACACTCTGTCTCTCTCTGTCCTCTCTCTCTCTCTCTCTCTCTCTCTCTCTCTCTCTCTCTGTCACTGCGTCTAACCGTGTTTTTTGTCTCTTATAGGAGACGCATACAGCGCAGAGGTTGAGGATCTATTTGAACATCAGAGGCAAATCACCAACAACTTTGTGTAGCTGATCCCCGGGTCCAGTACCAGGCCCTCTGGTGGGCCGCAGAGACAGCTCAGAACGGACTGAAGTCTGTGGCCCTTTGGGACCTTAGGACCTACAGTACCAGAGAACACACAACATGGCACCTGTCTCCTTGGCAGATGCGGATAACATAATCGCCAACGCATCACATCACAGATGAGACCATTTCAGCGACTCCATTCTCAACCTGAGCAGCCGCTGACAACAAGAGCGGACCAGGTGCCACATAAAGCTCCTCCCATTTTTACTCTCGTTAGGTAAGAAGATGTTGGATCTAGATTCAGACTGATTTCTGTGAATGTGGACTACTAGTAACTTATCTATTCAAGCATACATATCAATGATCATAATGTCGCTATAGCTACAGTATATACAGCATCACCAGACTGTGGTGATGTTGGGAAGTTTCATTTACAGAAGACTAGAAGATATGAAAACCTAAGAAAGAAAAATAATAATTTTGTGAGTTTATGTATAATCTATTACAAAACATTTTAGATGATTTAATGCGAAAGCAGCATAAGGTTCTATAATTGGCTCTTTGGCATTATTTAATCTTAACAGATCATATCAAGCTGTTGACTTTTGTTGTTTCAATATTGGTGCTCCATAAGAATACTGTATTTTGTTACATTAACCTCAGTACAAGTCATGTGAACAGTGTTGTACAATGATTTTCAGATAGTTTTTACAATTCTTTGGATATTACAGTGTGTTATTGCTTCAGCATTTTAACAGAATTTCTGCTTTATAGAAACATAGTCATGCTACAAAAACACATCTCATCTTGAAAAAGCAAGAACAGATCAAACAAAGCACTTTATCTCTGAAACGTCAATATTCTATTTTGCCCCCAACAAATTGACTTTCCAGCGTTTTATACTTTTCCCAAAATTTTTAAACAATTATTGTGTTTTACACTTTGACAAAGTAAACTCTTAAGCTTGTGTTGTTTAGTTTTGTTATGTGATGTATTATTTATGCTGTAACTTTATTTATTCATGGGATTCACGCATATTCACAGCATGCTTGGTAAAGCGTTTGTTAGCTAGCATTTACAAAATGTTTGCCATGTTATGTGCAGTATCTTTTCTAAAATAATTTATCCTAGGAGGGAAAAAATGTCACAGTTATAGGATGGAAGTGTTATTCCCATGATGCAGCTGAATAATCATTAATTTACTTTATATTAATTATTAAAGAAACTGGATCCGCACAGTTTCTTTCTTCCAGCGTTTCTGGTGGGAGTGAGAGCCGACATGACAAACCACAGCACAGTGGCTGGCAGGCTGGGCTGTAACATATAAAAAGCCTTTTAATTACGTGTGTTTGGGTTACAGTTAAGGTTAGAGTGAAGGTTAGTATAGCACGTGCTTTAAAAAGAAACTCTGTGGAAATGTTACATATGGAACAGAAAAGACAAGCATTAAAGGACCATACCATCCATTTTGCATGTTTCAGCCTAATATATTGAATTTTCATACATGTAACATTACTGACAATCATTTCCCAAAGGATAAAACCATATTTCAGCTTCCCTGATATTTTACAAAATCTCTTAATCTTTCAAAATCAAATATTCAAGTGATACACCCACCTTAAAAATCCATGTTTCTCCTGCTAATAGTTACACAGCCTTATGAAGTCACGGTCCTTTAAATTTTTCCATAAACGCAGGTCTTCTTTTGGGACTATATTCCCCGGTGGAGACATACATTCACTCCATGCTTTTTATTGCTCTTAAACTAATATTACGAAACTTCTAAAAAAAACCCTGAATACACGTCTTGTTGGTGATGATGGATTACCAAGAATGTTTCAAGTATCAACAAGTTGATTTTAATATTAATAGCAGAATGAACTGAAACCAATGGAGGTCTGGAAGGTAGGAAAAACATTTTTAATTCACCGTTCCAGTAGTATGCTTTGGGAAATGATTGTCAGTAAGGTAACATGTATGAAAATTGAATATATAATAGGCTCAAACATGCAAAATGGGTGGTATGGTCCTTTAAGCGAACAGAAAATGTTGTGATGTCCTGAGAGATTTGGACAGAGAGAGAGAGAGAGAGAGAGAGAGAGAGAGAGAGAGAGAGAGAGAAGTGGGTAGAGGATGGATATGGAAGTCTTATGCAGATGTATGTTGTTTTTACTGTCTGAGCTGCTTTTCTGTAGGCAGCATTTTCAGCTTTTTTCAGAGACCAACATGCTTGTCTGGGAGAGAAAATAAATAAACTGAAGCTAAGTTCAGGCTTCAGCACAGCAAAACGCTGCCAGGTTTCTGTTAAACGCTGACCTGCTTGACCCAGACTGTGTCTTCTCTGAATATGTAGCTTTCTACATCCCACCAAGCGTGATGTAACTCCATGTTCTTTACAGCATGGAACTCCAAACCCAGCTTGTTACCGCTCGTCTGAAAGGAGTCTGATTCCTCCATTAGTGCCTTTGATGTGTTTGGTTGAGTGTGTGACGTTTTCTAATGGATGCGTTGCTGCGGTCAGTTTGCTCGTAAAGACAGCAGCAGACTCAGTGAATTACCAGACCATCCTCCTCCGTCCTCCCCTTTAAATAAACCTCAGAATGCATTTTGTAATCTGTGCACACCTGCATTACATGCTACCTTTACATGACAGGTCTTGATGCCCAATTCTGATCTTTGGCTTATATCTGTTTTTGTTTAGTTTAGTTTTTTTGACAGCTTCTATACATTTTGTTTTAAAATCTGAAACACCACCGGTGCAGAAACATGGGTTTGCACATGTGTACATTTTTGAGATGGATACAAACAAGACAATGAGCAAAAATGAGAGAAATATTTATGCATATGATCATTGAATGTGGACATATCTGATCTATGCTATATGTTCTCCATTTCTGTTGATGGAGAGCATTCATCATATTGATCGCTTATATGTCAAACTCAAGGCCCGTGGGCCACATTAGGCCCACTGTACAATTATATGTGGCCTGCAAGATAATATCTAATTTCTATAATAACTGGCCCGTCGGTACACAGTGTACACATTATGGATACTACAAATCCCAGAATGCACTGCAACAGCCAGCACATCAATCAAAACCTACAGCATCAGCTCCTCCCCTCTGTGTAATCCAGTCATTTTTAATGAACTTTAAGCTAGCCTGAGGAAGAAACGGCCAAAGGAAAGGTGGATCTGAAAACAGGCTTTCAGCACAGGTGGAGTTAGAGAAGCTGTTTGCTGCTGTTACAGATAAACCTGTTAGCCTGTTAGCAGAGCTGATGCAGCCGTAATTAAAGAATATAACATCAGAAGGCATGATCACATTTAAAATATTATTTTCATTTTGCTTGTTGGTGTTAATGAAAAACAAAGAGTGATTTTAGATTTCCCTTGAGAAAAATCAGTTTTCTGGCTATTTGTGATTTCCTGTGATAAAACTTTTTCATAGGAAATGAGTCAGAAACACTGCTGATAGAGAGGAAGACATAAAAAATGTTATTTATTTTGAATTTGATCTCTCATTTGTCTGTTTTTTCATACCTCTGGTTTATTCTGAATTCTATAAGATGTGTTGGTTAAAGTGAAGTTCATATTAGTGTATGAATAATTTGTCATAACCTCTGATGAAAACAAGGCCAATTTAAGTCTGCTTGCAATAAATAGATACATTATTTATCCCTGTAGGGAAACTGTTTTGCAGCGTAAAAGAAAAAGATAAAGGCTGACCCTATTTGGTCTCGACTTGGAACCTAGATTTTAATTTTGGCCCCTCTGTGATTGAGTTTGACGCCCTTGGCTTACGCCATTCATATACGGATAAAGTAGAAGAGTCTCATTTCATTATGTATGTGTCAGAAAGGTGAGGAAATTCTGATCTGTGTATTTTGATGCAGATATTGATACTTATCTGATTTATTTATGGATTTGAGGATATTTGATTCCATGAGCTTTTTCTTTTTTTTTTATCATTTATCTTCACAACACATATCTGATACGTGCCACATGTGCAAAAGATCTGGATCAGGTAACTTGTATATGTTTGTGTAAGGTCTGCTTCACATGCTAAGCGTTGAGCGTTGCGCTGACCTGGGGTTCCATTATTGTATATTGGGAGCTGAGTGGGTGACTCCTAACGTCGCGTCACGCCAACTTGAGCGCCACGTGGTGCTCGGATTCTCCATTTTGACGTGGCGCTCAAAGTTCAATCAAATTCAGCTTTGACCTTTCCGATGTGACCTTTTCAATGAGCAACCAATCAGAAAACAGCTTTACATAACCAGAAGTGCCACAGCGATGGAGCAGAAGCTCATAACCAACCATAGAGGAGTTTAAAACAGTGACTCAACATTCGCCATTTTTTCGCTCTTCTTATCTGAATGAGAAGAAGAGCCAGAGCCTTCTTTGTTGCGATGTCCATGTCACTACCTGATTTGACCCTGAAACTTGATTTGGACCATGAATATACAAAGATCGCCCATGGAAACCTTCAACATGTCATTAGCAATGAGCGCTTCCTGTCAGCGCTTGGTTAAGCGGCACTGCTCAGACTCTGCTCATGAACAAGCAGAGCGCTGGATGCTAAGCTCAGCAGCAACGCTAACACTTAGCATGTGAAACGGCCCTAAATGTAGCAATCATGTCCAAACACAATCAGCCCCATTACCAAGTGTTGGTAGATAAAAACGTTTGTAATGAGTGTTTGCTGACATGCTTTTCTGTTGTTTTGTGCTTGTGTACAGTTGAAATATTAACATGATCTGTTCTATGTGTTATTTAACTTTGTATGCCATTCTTTCGGTTCATAATCGCCACTCTCCTGTTCTTGCTGAGCGTAGCTACAGACAAACGCTGCAGCACGAGATCATCATTTCACGTGGCCAGTTACACGAGCAGTTCTGCTTTCATCGTGTTTTTTAAGCTGAGTGGTGCTTCATCTACAGTCATATTCATAGAAAAGCTGAGCTCTCAGGGACTTTGACTTCATCTAAAGAATAAAAAGAGCATTTCATATGATGTGATTTGAGTCGCGTTTAGCTGTGATGCATGTACGACACCAGATGAACGTTTGTTGTAAGCTCTCTTACACAGATGATCTGTATCCATGTGCTGGGAAACACTGAAGTTATGAACGTGACAATCTTTGTGATATTTTGCCTTGAGGGTCGTAAAGTTGACTGCAGCTGGACAGCAGCTGAGTCAGAGGCAAATTCCAGTTGAAGAATAAATCACACAATCCATTCATTCATCATTACTGTGAATCAATAAAACTTCATCTCACAAAGCTGGCCTCTGCTTCCTGCTTTCCTCCTTTTTGCTCTGAGGGCATGACAATGCAGAAACGCTAATGTAGCAGCACAAACTGACCATGTGTGTGTGTTTGCTTTCAAAAAGACAACAGGGGTTAAAGGAACTGCAGCCTTTTTGTCTTTGCATCTCCTCCACTATATAAAGATCATACCTCCGTAAGTTAAATTTAAGACAAAGACTTTTTTTCAGTGCCTCTCAGAGTGAAATTCAAGACAAGATTTAGAAGAATATAATGGCAGAAATCATGCAATTGCACCAGTTACTTTAGGTTTACAGACATTCATAAAAATTCACTGTGGCTACGCATTGTCACACTAAATAAGCTCTGTGATAATTAAAGCTCATTCATAAATCTTCATTACATTATTCAGCACATCGTTGTCCCATTACCAGTATTTGTAAGGTGTCACAGGTAAAAGCCAACGAAGATGAGGTGCTTCATATTTAAGAGACGTGTTTTATCTTCATCTTATCTTATCCAACCAGTTGACATTAAATTAGCATGTAGCTAAGCTAACATTACTTCAAGCTAGTTTAGTGCTGAAACTAGCATTAGCATCAGGGTCAGATTGGGATCCTAATTTTTACCGGGACAAATCAAGTTGTCGACGGGGGGGGGGNGACGGTAGGTTCAGCTATATACCGATAATTCAAGTTGTCGACGGGGGGGCGGGCGTTGGGCAGGGACAGCATTGGGTGCCCACCATCATCGGCCCACCAGCCCACAATGTGGGACACCGGCCCTCAATGGTTGCAGCCCACCGGGAAGAGTCCTGCCTCTCTCAATGACCAATCCAACCCTGGCTAGCAAAAACAAATTGTTACTGTTGGTTCTGCTCATTCCGTTCTGTGTTAGCTAAAAAAGAAAATAAATAAATACATACATACACAATCTCCCTATTCTTTCTTGAAATTTCACAGTGCATTAAGAGAAATAAAACCAAAATTTTATTAACCATGACTGTGGTATTTTTAAGACAGATGAAAGATGGATTTAAAGGACTACACTATTCATTTTGCATGTTTGAGCCTAATATATCCAATTTTCTTATACGTAACATTACTGGCAATCATTTCCCAAAGCATACTACTGGAACGGTGAATTAAAAATGTTTTTCCTACCTTCCAGACCTCCATTGGTTTCAGTTCATTCTGGTACACTATTAAAATCAACTTGTTGATACTTGAAACATTCTTGGTAATCCATCATCACCAACAAGACGTGTAGTCAGGGTTTTTTTTAGAAGTTTTGTAATATTAGTTTAAGAGCAATAAAAAGTGTGGAGTGAATGTATGTCTCCACCGGGGAATATAGTCCCAAAAGAAGACCTGCGTTTATGGAAAACTTTAAAGGACGGTGACTTCATAAGGCTGTGTAACTATTAGCAGGAAACATGGATTTTTAAGGCGGGTGTATCACTTGAATATTTGATTTTGAAAGATTAAGAGATTTTGCNGAAACATGGATTTTTAAGGCGGGTGTATCACTTGAATATTTGATTTTGAAAGATTAAGAGATTTTGAAAAATATCAGGAAATACGGTTTTATCTTTTGGGAAATGTTTGTCAGTAATGTAACGTATGAAAACTGAATATATTAGGCTCAAACATGCAAAATGGATGGTATGGTCCTTTAAGTTTTCATGCGTATGATATTTCTCTTGTTTTCAAGAGAGCTAAAATTTAGAGATTTTCACCTGTTCTTGCAGCAGTTTTAGACATTTTTTGGACACAAACCCTTAAATATAAATCGCTGAAAATGATTTTACGAAATAATGCTTAATGAAATATGCAGGATTCTTGTGCTCTGTGGATCTGCAGAGCAAACAAAGTGAAATATCCTGAATCAGAGAAAGCTGTTCCAGAAAAGGTGAGCTGAGGAAAAATAAGCAAGGTGCATTCACAAACACGCAGCCACTGTTCTGATTTTATCCTTACAGGCCCACTTCCTGTTTGCAGCATGTGTTTTTATTTGGGAGGCCCCATGCCGCCCCACCCTGACCCAACGAGCACCACACAACGCTCCACAATGGAGACTGTGTGAGCTCTCTGAATGATAGACCTGTCCGTACAAGCTACAAGAAACCCCCGCCCTGTCACACACACACACACACACACACACACACACATGCAAATAACTGGAGTGGATGGCTAGTTTTGGCATCATCTCTTTTGGAAGCAATGTTCCATTCTGTAGAGACGAGGAGGCATTTTTGTGATCAAACTTCAGATTATTCAGCAGGAATGCAGCAGCTACGATACGATAACTCAAACCTCTGCCTACGTTTGTTTTCTGCTGTTTATCACGTATGCAGCACCATGATGAGCCTCTGCTTTATAGTCTGAGAGGCTGATAAAACGCTCGTTAGAGTTGGCTTCCAGTCATTAGTGACTGACCTGTTTCAGTGCTGTGTCTACGTATGGGCGTGAGTACAGTATGTGTGTGTGTGTGTTTCCACATTGTCCTGGTTAATAGGCAGACCACCTGACATATGGATAAATGGTCCTAACTCATCACCTGGGAGTGTTAATATTATACCGATAATGAGATGCTCTGCTGAATAATGACTGCATTTGCATAATTGTTCCATTCTGATGAGACAAATCACATTATGAGACACGCTCAGTTTCCATGTCAGGTCCACTGAGGGACTAAATCAATTCACAATTTCAGATAGTGGCTAACAGCAGAGTCAAGAGAAGGTTTCAAATGTGCACAATCCTTGTATGTATGTGTATTTACTGTATTGTTTTGCACATGTGTGTGATTGTGTGTGTGTGTGCGTCTTTACTCGCCTCTCCCTTATGAAGTTTACTGCAAAACAGAGCTGTGAGAGCGTACACACGCTCTGCCCAGTCTCAGTACTGCACCCTGACAATTATGGCTATATATACCACTCCAAATGAGAGCCATGAACCGGCGTGATTATAGGGTGGAGCAGGAGCAAAGAGGGAGGGGGGTNGGGGAAGAAAAAGTGCCGAGGGCGAAGGGGAGAGAGAAAAGGAAGTGAAAGGGAAGTGAAGGAAAGGGGAAAAAGAGGACGCAGAAAATAAAAGTGGAAATGATTGAAGGTTGCTGTATGTTGTATCATTCACATTCCTCATAAATCACAGCTAATACGGCGGGCTTCTTTTGAGTCTGAACTGCTTCCTGTTCACAATCGTCACCTGAAGGATCAGACAGATGAGCAGCCGTACAAGAAATGAGTAGCATCATAAGAACATTTTTCTGCGTGAAAAAGTTAAGATGATGACCTCTGTCTGCGTCTTTCATTAAGGGTTTTGATAGATTGCCCAGCAGAGTTTTTAAGTGAGAGGAAACTGCAGTATGAAGTTACAGCAGCATTGAGTAAAGAAGTGCTGCCCTCTTCTGGAAGTGAGGGAAACAAGAAAAGAAAAGAAAAAATAAAATAAAATAAAATAAAATAAAATTGAGGAGCAGCTTTAGTTTTTTTTTTTTTTTTTTTTACATTAAAAACGTTTATAAACCAGTGTGCAGATTCTTTGGCTTAATGTAAAATGTGTTGTAACACAAATTAAAAACAAAATTAATTACAAATACAAGTATTCTGTTCATTTTTACGGAGCTCGGGAAGTGTCAGGGAAAAAAATAATAAGTCGTGCGCACGAGTTACGTAAGTCGTGCGCAAGACTTACTTGACAGGAAGTTCAGTGAACCGGAAGAAGAAGTTAACGCGGTTCTTTCGCTGTTCTGACGTTGTTATGGTTGGGACTTCGTGTACTGGAGAGTGTTTGTTTTACTACGTTCAGGCTTACTGGCAATATTAAGTATGTAAATATCACGGTGTTAATGAATGTGTTCTTACATTACATATACATTGTTGTATCGCCTTGAGTAATATTTTTACTTAGTTCTTTTTACATTACCTAGCTGACTGTAAGCTGCACTAGTGCTGGGTTGATTAATGCTATTATTTTAATAGGCGTCTAGAATGGACTTCTACAACTTTCTACGAGAACGTGGTATTCCGGAGTCAGTGGTAGCAACGTTTATAGAAGAGAAGGTAAGTTCCAAATTTGCGATTTTGTGTATAATTATTAAAAGGCTTATAACTCAAACAACTGTTGACTACAAATGTTAATTAAAACATGCTAATAAAAACAGGTCTGGAGTTTTGCCTGAACAGACCCTCATATAAACTATTGAGCATGTTTTTTCAGTCTGACTGCAGCTTTGTGGCTATTATAGAAATGATGATGGTTTCCTAATAAAATAAAATGGTCAAATGTTCTTGCTGAATCTTCCACTACTAAAATTCATGAAGAAACTATATACTACTTGCTATTGTGTCAGCAACCTTAGAATTGGCATGTCAGTCTTTACATTTTAAGTATCCTGAAACTTTTCATGTGTAAAGCAGCCTGTGAAGAGAAAAAATGCTGTATTGTTAATGGTTTTGTGGGGCATTTACTACATGTTTATCCATCCATCCATTTTCTGTACCTGTTTGTCCTGTTGAGGTCACGGGGGGGGGGGCTGGAGCCTATCCCAGCAGTCATAGGGCGAGAGGCGGGGTACACCCTGGACTGGTTTGTCTGTGTCTATGTGTCAGCCCTGGATAGATTGCCAGTCTATCCAGGGCTGACACATAGTCACAGACAAACTCATTCACACCCTCATTCACACCTACAGGCAATTTAGAGTTTCCAAATCACCTGACATGCATGTCTTTGGAGAAACTGTAATCTCTAGAAAAATAAATTTAATTATATTCTGGAAAATGTACCAAACTGAACAGGGACTGCTTTGAGACACCCACTTTAATTGGCTTACTCATATTTTGTTTTTCCTAATGACCATGTTTTGCAGATTGACTGCTCATCAGTTAATGGAATGACAGTTACAGAGCTGGCAACATACATAACCAGGCTGGGTGACCGCATTGCTGTTTGTCAGTACTGCAAGATTCACGTTGAAGACCCTGGAGATATTTCAAAAGCTGCCCAAAGCTTATTGAAAAAAATAAATGGTAGACATGTTATTTCAAAGAAACTCAGTGGGAACAGCAATGCTGCTAAAGCTGAACGCAGCTTTCAGTTGGGAATGTTTGAACAAAAAGGAAAGTCTTTTGTTCAAGTGAGAGAATGTCGGGGTGGAGGCATAAGACACCTGAAGGTTCCCAAATGTACTACAATGGCAGAGATTATGGAAATTGTGTTATATGTGTTATATGGCATGTTATGCCATATAACACATCAAAACTATTAAACTATTAAACATCAAAACTATTAAACTATTAAACATCAAAACTATTAAACTATTAAACAAAAATTTATTTTATACCACATAAAACATCAAAACTATTAAACTTTACATCTGAAATGTAACATCAATATGAAATGTGGTTTGCATACATACTTTGATTTCAAAATGTTAACAATTCAAAAATATTTTGGTTGTTTTATCTTTAAAAGATGACTAGGGGAAACAATGCAAACACAGCTATGTGTGAGCAAGGTTATTAACAGGTAACATTTTAAGTTCATAACATTTTGACAAAGCAAGTTCTGTTTAAAGGAAGGTTGATTGTACTGAAAAATAAATAACTTATCACACAAAAAGAAGTAAAACACTGCTTGTCAAGCTATCCTTCATTTGTATTTCCACAGTTAAGTTAGCCATTCTTTAAATTAAAATTTACCCATGTATTTGAAGTTTTGATAACTTCCTACTGATGCTGTTGTTTTCAAATTTTCAGTTCCATAAGCAATGGGTGGACAAAGAATCTCCAAGGATCACAGCTGGAGAATTGAAGACATTAGTTGGGTTNATAAGCAATGGGTGGACAAAGAATCTCCAAGGATCACAGCTGGAGAATTGAAGACATTAGTTGGGTTTTGAGGTCAGAAAGTCTACAAAATTACCATCAGAACCACCAGAGGAAAACATTTATTAAAAAAAAAAAAAAAAAAAACTTTTTCTTTTCAATTATTTTACTTTAATTAGAGGTTATATTTTTGTTAATATTTTGAATGATTGATCAAGAAGATAAAGACTTTTTGTTTAACAGCCCATTTTGCTTGTTTGTACGAAGGATGCCAATATTACTGGAGGACACTAACATGCTTTGTCTTTAAATTTCACCTACTTAACAGTGTAACAAGCTGCTCTNACTGGAGGACACTAACATGCTTTGTCTTTAAATTTCACCTACTTAACAGTGTAACAAGCTGCTCTCGAAGTGAAAGGTATAAATTAATAGCCATGTAAGCATCTTTAGGCACACTGAGATCGTTCTCTGCCATGAAATAGGTGCACAGAGTATGAACATCCTCATCACAAGCAATATCACTGCGATGTAGAGAGTCCTCATAGCGAGCAATGTCCTGTTCTGGCACCTCACACAAGTAGTCTTCAGTGCCATACAGCTCTGGAACTGTGTACATTATGTCAGGACGACCATGCGGCACATTTTCATTCTTTGAGGGGCGAATCAGGTGGCTATTCCATGACTCCTTTGTAGCATCCAGTTCATCCTACAGGAAAAGATATAATTACAGTTAACAACAGCAGTAGTAATAGAAGCATGTTAGAGATAGAAACAGTATAGGAATACAAAGTGCCAGCTTAGCCATGTGTGGCTAAACTAGCACACAGATTTTAAGTTCATCAATACTTTATAGATACACATGATATTTATGCTTTTTATGATGAACTACAGAAATACTGGTTAAAACACTTTCAGTCTGAAACTGATTTAGNTTTATGCTTTTTATGATGAACTACAGAAATACTGGTTAAAACACTTTCAGTCTGAAACTGATTTAGTCATTTGGCAAATGACCATACTGCATTTTTCAGTTTTTAATCCTGAAAATATGACATGATGAAAAATGGTTTACAAAGAAGATTATTAGTGAATTTAAGTCTATTTGAGTCAGTAGATATCTTCCAGTGTTTAAATATAAGGGTTAATTCGTTTTTTTGTCAACTTATGCATACATAAGTAAATGTCAACTACACTACAGTATACCTAAGTTTTGGGCAGTTCCAACATTGTTCCAGATACCTATATCCTACATCACACACATTTTTTTATAGCTTGATTGTTGCGTTGCTGGTTGGTAACCGTCATATATATATATATATATATACCGTATATAGTATACTTAAAGGCAGTCAGTCTCAAACTATGTGCCGCGCCCCCTGGTGGGTGGTGGAGGTATTGCAGGTGGTGAGCGGTTGCTAGGGGATACCTGAAACCAAACAGTGGGAGCAATAAACAAACATCATACCTAGGCCTGCGGAGACATTGAAGAACCTAAAGTGATTGTAGCTAGCCTTTTGCTTACCTGAATTAAAGACAAGAAACAAAAGATGATCAAATTCTTGTCCAGGAAATCTCCATCAAAATGTCCCTCATCCTTCAGTCTGTGTAGGTTTTCAAGCCAAAATTCAAGGCATTCCCTCCCGAGGTGTCCCCACCAGCTCTCGATCCTCTGATTGGCTGTACTCCTACCATAAAGAAAACTTCGTTCCCCACCGTCTTCACCGTTCCTTCGGAAGAAGCGTTGTATGTCTCGCACACAACTATTTTCAGTGCCCTTATCACCACGTAAAATGCAGGGCAGCCACCCACTTCCACAAGTTTCAAGCAAGTATCCTGCAACTACTTTAGGGTCACTGCTAGTATGGTATGCATTTAGCCACAGTACTTTTCAAGAATATCCATCAATTGAACCATTTATGCAAATTCCAAATGGTTTCAGTTTGTCATACGAGTCAACGTGCCACACGATTGGGTCCCTTTCATGAATAAGCTCTTCTGTTGAGTCTTCTTGCCCTCCGCCTCTCTGTGCCTTCTGGATCCAACATAGACAGGATCAGGCGCATATCTTCCTTCCTCACACTTAGCCCATGTTCTTTACACATATTGTGCATTAGTCTGTATCCGTGAAGAGCTCCAGAACCTTGAAGCTGAGTTTTAATAAACTGGATGACATCTGCGATGTCGTCAAAGTTTTTACGGCGAAACAATCTGTTATCCTTTAAAATCCATTTAAGGGATGTCAAAGATATAACAATGCGGTGTTTGACAGCCAGAACCCAAACGATATCCGCATATTTCAATCCAAGATGAAAATAAAACTGGATTAAATCCAAACGCTCCATACTGTACGCATGTATTCATTCCGTTATGAAGATGGCATTCTTCTTCCGGTTCACTGAACTTCCTGTCAAGTAAGTCGTGCGAACGACTTTTTTTTTTTTTTTTNTTTTTTTTTTTTTTTCTCCCTGACACCTCCCGGGCTCCGTACATTTTTTCCTAAGTAAAAGTAAATAATTATTAGGAATAAAATATTTGCAATTATTAAAGGTATTTGAGAGATGATTGATAACTCCTGAGCCTGGCATAGGGAGCTTTAAAGGTCCATATCAGTGATTTTGCATGATTGAATCCAACACATACTACCAGCATACATGTTACATTACTTTTTAAAAAATCTTTATTTATTCAGGGTTCGTTCACTGAGCATCAAATGCTCTTTTTCATCACACTCACACACACACACACACACACACACACACACACACACACACACACACACACACACACACTTTTCTTCTGGCCACTGAAGCATTTGGGTTTTAGGTGCCTTGCTCAAGGGCACCTCAGTGATAATTAGTGAGAAGCAGGTGCTGCTCATCCACCTGCCCAGCCCAGAATTTCCCCTGCCAGTTCAGGGATTGAACCGGTGACCCTTTGCTCCACTGCCAACAATTTTCAAAAATATTAAACCCATTTTAGTTTTCATGTTATTTAGCTAAATACTCTAATCTTCCTAAATTAAATGTTCAGCTGATACACCCACCTTAAAAGTCAATGTTTCTTTCTAACCCTAACCCTGTGATTGGACTGTTTTCTTTTTCATTCTGGCACTGATAATGCAGCAGCTTCAGAAAAAAGAAATGAAAGAGCTTTGCATTTAGTACTGGCACATCTATGTTGCCCCCTGCTGGGCAACAGTGAAATGAAAAACCCCTGATCTTTTTCTTTTCACCTACAATGAAAAACAATTAATAAAGTCATTAAAAAAAACAACAAAACAAAACAGTTTGCACGATACCATATGTTTTTCACTTTATTATAACACAGTAAATGCATGTATGGAAATGAAATACAAATTAAAACATGTATTGTATTTACCAAATGTGTATTATATCTCACTCTATTTTTTTTTTTTACATTAATTGTGTCTTATGATCTTCCATAGAATGGCAGCTACTGTAGTTATATTCACATGCCAGTAGTGCTTTTCACTGTGTTTTTGAGTTGCCATAACAACTGTTTTGATCCTCCTTGGCTACCGTAGTACAAACGCTGTTTGTATTCTATAGATAAATAAAATACAGAGAAGTTTAGAAACAGGATGCTGTGTATTCTTATGTCCTGTTTTATAGTGCGCATGCAACATTTTAAAGATTTTTACTTGGATTTTGGGAAAGTTATGATTTAGGCATTTTTCTTTCTTTTTTTCTTGAGTTGGGTGTCTTTTAAGCAGTGAGTGGATCGAAAACTGGAAATCTAATCTGCCAACACTGAAAATCACTGGTATGCTCCTTTAACTCAGAAAGGTTTCAGTAATATACTTCTATATATTCTGTTTGCTTGACGAACTTCAGCTAAAAAAATTCTGGAAGGATTTAATTCCAGTTTTCATAGAAGTCCAGTTGAATCATCTAGAAGTGAGATGAGGTCATCATCTGATACCAAACGAGTTTCAGCTAAAGTCTTTTTCATGTTTGGGAAGAAATGAAAGTATGAGGGTGCAGATCAGGTACTGAACATTTCTAAGCCAGAAACATGATCAGAAAGATTAGCAGAGAATTATTAGTATAAGTACCCGGTCTGAATGCAGAAAGCCTGAAGTGGAAAGTAAAATATCAGTACCTCAAAGTGGTACTCGAGTACATGTACTGAGTTAGTACCCGCTGCTGTCAGAGGGTTCCTGCTGAATGCTGAGTTTGCCTAAAGAGAAGCAACACACTCATGTCTCCTTACATGTGATGTATTGAACTGCTTGATAAAATGGATGCAGGTTATTGCGGTGCCGAAACGCTGGTGATGAGCCATTTCCACTCAGCAGATCAGTCTTCCTGATGAGGTCACAGCGTCTGTGGGAGCCGTGGTGAACTGGGAAGTGTTGAGTGGAGAAATAGCTGTTCTTTTAACTCTCGCCGGCGTGTAAAAAGCTTCCCTGTAGGGGAAAGCAGCGGATCACATTAACTATAGACCAGTTTTCATAGTAGAGAAACTCACGCTCCGCCTCACTCCAGCAGCTCGCATAATTGGAAGCATCTTAGCATGAAGATAGAGTCAAGGTGGCATATCAATGGCTGTGTACTCCAAGGGCATGCAGATAAGAAGAGGCTGCTTCTCTGAGCAGGCCGTGTCCGTGATGGGGTCAGCGGCCCTCAGTGAAAAGACAGCAGGCTCGCCGTTGACTCACATACAAATAGCTTTAGTTGATCAGCGGCCTCCTAATGCAACTCACTCCCCGAGGCGTTCCAGCCCAACGCCGACAGGCAAACAGCTTTGTTACCACAGCATCTGTGTTTGCTGTTCCCAATAAAAACACCTCACACACTCTGACAAAAACTCAGAGAAATGTGACTGAAAATCAGCTCATGTAATCATCCAGTAATTTGCAGTGTAAATTACTGTTACATAATAAAAACTAGGGGTGTTGCGATATACCAGTACTGACAACAACCATGATATTTAAAAAATGAAATACTGATATCATGTTCATAACACACATATGATAATATCGTGTAAATAATCCAGCACCTCTTAAATCATTTCCGTTTCTTTACATTCTCACTTTGTCTCCCTCCCCCAACGCCACGCGCACACACACACACACACATACGTGATGCGACGCTGTGACGCAGTAACTAGCTAGCTAGCTAGCTACTATCACAGTGTGTGGCTGCTCCTGCTGCACTAAATCCTGATGTAGGAGCTGACAGACAGAGTGAGACGCTCTACCCTAACCTGAAAAAAAGTTAGCTGCCAGTGTGGAGTTTTTAGGATTCGGTAACAAAGACAGGAAGTTGGTAGACGCCCCAGTCTGCAGGAAATGCTGATCGACAGGAACCACTAAAGGGGGCGACACCGCCAACCTGTTCACCACCTTCACCTCCATCATCCTGAAGATTTCACCACGGTAGAGACAGGAAGTAGCAGTTAGCTTGCTAGCCCTGAAACAGGAAATGTTCCATGAAGGTCTTAGTTGTGTTGTTAAAGCTAAGTTATCATGGCGTTGGACTTGACAGGATTTTCTCTCTCCTGGTTATTTGTTAGATTTGTGGATCTTTTGTTTATCAGGTCATCTGGTTCCTTTACACCATCCTTTAAGGTGGAATTGCTCTTTTTGTAGCTTTTGTACAGTTCTGGTTACAGACTCTCTCCACCTCCCTACACTCCTATTTGGAGTCTAATTCATTTGACAAAAATAAACAAAACGCACAATAAATCGTGAATTCTTTTAGCCACGATAATTGTGTAGTTAAATCTGATATGGTGACAGCCCTAATAAAAACATAGGAGCCTTGTGTCACTGCTCTGTGTACCAGTGAAGAAATGATTAACTCTAATATTTTAAATAATAAAGTAATGCAAAGTAAAAGAGAGCAAAAGGAGGCGAGTTTACTTTCAGACCCTGCAGCTAATCTGACTTTCATGTACTTGAGCTGATGATGATGTGTTTATTCAAATGCATTTCTTACCTCTGCTCTTTGCTGCAGTTAGCCATCCTCTCTAGTTAGACCCGTGAACTACCAAACACACCCACCTAATCTGCATTCCTTAAAGGATCATACCGGTGGTTTTTGCATGTTTGAGCCTAATAAATTCTACCTGCATGTACATTATATTACTTCCAACCATTTACGAAGCAAAAAAAAAAAAAAAAANAAAAAAAAAAAAAAAAGACAAAATGAAATATTCAGGTGATACACCCACCTTAAAGGACCATACCACCCTTTTTGCATGTTTGAGCCTAATATATTCAATTTTCATAAATGTTATGTTACTGACAATCATTTCCCAAAGGATAAAACTGTATTTCAGCTTTCCTGATATTTTGCAAAATCTCTTAATCTTCCAAAATCAAATATTCAAGCGATACACCCACCTTAAAAATCCATGTTTCTCCTGCTAATAGTTATACAGCCTTATGAAGTCATGGTCTTTTAAATTTTTCCATAAACGCAGGTCTTCTTTTGGGACTATATTCCCTGGTGGAGACACACATTCACTCCATGTTTTTTATTTATCTTAAACACTAAAATTACATAACTTCTAAAAAAAAACCCTGAATACACATCTTGTTGGTGATGATGGATTACCTATCCCAAGAACGTTTCAAGTATCAACAAGTTGATTTTAATAGCGTACCAGAATGAACTGAAACCAGTGGCGGTCTGGAAGGTAGGAAAAACATTTTTAATTCACCGTTCCAGTAGTATGCTTTGGGAAATGATTGTCAGTAACGTTACGTGTATGAAAATTAAATATATTAGGCTCAAACATGCAAAATGGGTGATGGGAGTGTTAGCAGACACTGCTAACAACACGTCTGTTTCAGACCGTCTGTTTCTGAACACACACTGAACTCACTGCTAACACACAACTGTAGAAAGCCAGTCATTTAAATTTCTTGGTAAAACCCATCTTCTCCTGGACTACATTCCATGTAGCTACATGTTTGATTGGTTGATGTGGTTAGCTTGGATTACTTATCTTTAGCACATGTATGAATGAATGAATAATCTTTATTTATGTGTCCTACCTTCATAGTTCACCCCACATGGGGTTACAGGATGTATGCATGTATCTACAACATGTATCTACAACAGTTGATTTTTATGTCTGGAATGAACTGAAACCAGTGGCAGTCTGGAAGGTAGGAAAAACAATTCAAATATTTACAGCTCCAGTAGTATGTTTTGGGAAATGGTTAGCAGTAATTCAGTGCGCATACAGGGTAGCATTTATTGAGCTCAAATATGCAAAACCACTGATATGGTCCTTTAAATAGTGTTTCTGGGAGAATGTGCTGACTTTGATGGAGTTGGATGAGGATTGTAGGTGTTTGAGGGAAAATGGTTATTTCTGGTGTGTTTTAATAAGAATAGCTCCTTTTAAATATTTATTGATTATTTTTTCAAAGCAGGTTTATGTTTAACTGTTAAAATTAGACTTATTCAATATTCATATGTTGAGATAATTGAAGGATTAATGATCATTTCTTTAGTAGGCAGAGCATCAGGTCTATAAATGCAGGAGTTTGGCAGATCTTTATATCTTTCTGACAGCCCAGACTCTTCAGAAAGATCTGATTTGGGTTTTTGGTTTAATTTTTCTAAGTTTTTAGCCCCAAATGATCTATGTACATATGCTGCAACAGCTGAGGAAGACATTAAAACTGCTGCTGGAAACAACCTTTTTATTTTGATTTATTTATTTTTAGTTTTTTTTTTTACACCAACTTGACCACTCAGCTAACCTCACATGCAGTTTTGGGGAATTTCATTCCGGCTGAAGGAAGGAGAAGTGAAGCAGAAGTAAGAAAGTACGAAGGAATAATGAAGGAATCGAGGGAAAAATGAATAAAGGAAGATAAGAAGGTCATTCATTAGAACACATACCCCTGCCAAGACCGAACAAGACTTGATCAAATTTGTTTTATTCTAATAAGAAACTGGCCTAAAGACAAAGAAACAACTATAATAAACTGTTAAAGTTACATGAAAATTGTTTAAATGCTGCTGAGTCAGCATAATTTCACATTAGCGTTTGTTCATCCAAATTAGTTACTGTACAGCAATTCTAGTCATGTTCCCACTGTCCAAGCAAATATTTTAGTCTGGATCTGGATTCTTATGTGGGCCAAATTGCACCTATAGTTTATTATGTGATAAACATGATTGATTTTCTTTAAATTGAAATGAATATGAAAATGGTAAAAATATTAAAAGAAAGCCATGTCGTGCAATGTTTGAATTTTAAAAGTTCCTGGCTCTGCCCAGAATCCAGATCAGCACCAAAAATGAATGGTTTCTTCATAGGGCCGTGTCCACCGTTCTACCAAGAGTTAAACAAACAAACAAACAAACAAACAAACAAACAGATGTGGGTAAAGAGAAAGAAAGAAAGAAAGAAAGAAAGAAAGAAAGAAAGAAAGANACAAACAAACAGATGTGGGTAAAGAGAAAGAAAGAAAGAAAGAAAGAAAGAAAGAAAGAAAGAAAGAAAGAGAAAATATAGAGGAGGAAAATTAGACATATCTAAATAAAGTAAGTGAAGCTGAAAAATGTATATTTTCTGTATATTTACTGAGGTTTGAGTAACAGGAAGTCTGACAGGATGCTTCAGCTGTTTACTGCAGACATTCGTACGCACGTCGATTCAGTCCTGCATCATTTCTCATGAGTTTTGAATGCTGTAATAAAAATGGACACTTCCTGTTCTCCCATCTGATCATTCTCCCTACTTCCTCCAGTCCTGTAACAGTATCCTCTCTGCTGTAAGCTCCACACCTCCTCCTCCGCACAAATAAAACCCTGTGCCAAACCGCATTAAACCCTGCATCCTTATCGCCTTTTTGACTTGAGACATTTTATGGGCAGGAGCTGTCAGCGCCCTCAGACTCCAGCAGGAGAAGCTGAGCTTTATGTTCTGCTGCTTCTCTGGCACCACTATTTACTAGCCACCATTATTATTCAACTCAACGTACACTAAGAAAGGTCACGTTTTGGACGTTGGGCAGTTTATCACATCTCATGATATACGCCGCAGCTTCAGAGCAGCCAGGGAGTTGAGGGCAGGTAACACTGAGCAATCTTCAGGTGAAGAAACACACACACACACACACACACACACACACACACACACANCATGCACAGCGGCGGTGTGAGCTGCTACTCTGGCCTCTGCCAGCCTGAAGCAGCTCGCTGGGCTTCCTCAGACTTCCTGCCCACAAAAACAGCAAAGTGGACGAGCCGGCTGCATCAGACTGGGTGAAAACCGAAAACAGTTTTATGCTTCTAGAGGAGAAAATGACTCAACTGTGAAGCAGGAACGTGTGCATATTACACAATGACCTAATAATGGTACAACATATGAAAATATCTCAGTTTAACCAAAATAGTCATCGACATGTTATCAGTCTGGTCTTTCTGGCTCATTCAGCCATATTTACACCTGGTGCAGGTTTCCTAAATTAACCTGTTTATCAGGAATATTGCTCTAGTTTGCCTGTTTGTAAACCCTCATAATCATAGCAGTAACTTAATTATGCTCCACTAATCAAAATAATTATCGATCTTACAGTAGCCTTACTAATTACTGTATTACAGCAGCTCTTATCCTTTAATGGATGCCTAAACAAACAGATTCCAGATAAGTTTGGAGAGTAAAGTAATTTATGGCTGCTGGGAGGAGATCAATCAGGTGAGGGGGTCGGGGCCGGGAGGGTGGAACACATAATTAATACAAAATGCAGCAAGAGATGGAACCTGGCTCTTTCTCTTTTCAGTTCAGCTTCCTTTTCATCCCAGCACCCCTCCTTCTCTCCCTCCCTTTGCCACATTATTTATCTGCGCTGTCACACCATTGTTGTGATTATGGATGTCATGCAGCCGTAAAGCCCTCCACGATCAATAGGCCTGAAATTAAAGCAAAAAATGAATTTCCGCAGCAGCGGCCACATGCACTCCTGAGCAGGAATTACCTAGCAGGAGAATGGCTGATTACCCCACTGAGAAGACAGTGACACACACACACGCACACACACACACACACACACACACACACACACACACACACAGACAGAGAGAGAGAGAGAGAGAGAGAGAGAGAGAATGCTGCAAGACTGAGTCTGGCTGTCTTTGCAGCAGAACAGGACAGCGTAAAGGACCATACCGGCCATTTTGCAGGTTTGAGTAATTTTCATATATGTAGAATTACTGACAATCATTTCCCAAAGCATACTAGTGGAACTGTGAATTAAAAATGTTTTTCCTACCTTCCAGACCTCCATTGGTTTCAGTTCATTCTGGTACGCTATTAAAATCAACTTGTTGATACTTGAATGTTCTTGGGATAGGTAATCCAGCATCACCAACAAGACGTGTCGTCAGGTTTTTTTTTAGAAGTTATGTAATTTTAGCATTTAAGCGCAATAAAAAGTGCAAAGTGATCTGAAAATGTTTCCTGGTGCATTCAAGTGCTGCAGTGAAGAACTGACAACAAGTTGATTTTAATAGCATACTAGAATGAACTGAAACCAATGGAGGTCTGGAAGGTAGGAAAAACATTTTTAATTCACCGTTTCAGTAGTATGCTTTGGGGAATGCCAGTAACGTTATGTGTATGAAAATTGAATATATTAGGCTCATACATGCAAAATAGCCGGTATGGTCCTTTAAACTCAACATTCCTGCTAGAAACTGGACAACACGTGGGTTCAAACTCTGATTTCTGTGAACATTTACTCCTGCTGGGTCATGTAGACATCACGTATGACCATGAACTGAATAGGGAGAAGCTCTGGAGCCCTGCGTATGTTAATATGTACAGACATTTGTCACAGTTCTGCATATCTGGTCACCTACTCACCTGCCATTTCTGCCTGCCTGGTCTTCAGCTCCTCACCTGCCATTTCTGCCTGCCTGGTCTTCAGCTCCTCACCTCAGCTCATCAGCCCAACTCACTTCAGATGTGAATGCTGCCACTGATCTTCACCAATTAAGCATGGATTTCAGTCTCACTCACCCATTGCCAGCTTGTTCTCTGCTATCTCTGATGCAAGACTTTCCAGCGTTTTTCTGTGGACTGATTTTCTGTTGCCGAACCTGCCTGTCTTGGACTTACCTGCTTGTCGTTACCCTGGTAATCACCTCTGTCTCCGACTTCGATTCCTGTCCCTGCGTCTGGGTTCCCCGTCTGTCTGTCTCTGTGTAAGTGCTTTGTCCTGCCTGTTCATCTGCCTGCTTCTGTGTTGGATTGTGGATTCAATTAAAGAACTTTATCNGCTTTGTCCTGCCTGTTCATCTGCCTGCTTCTGTGTTGGATTGTGGATTCAATTAAAGAACTTTATCTGTCAGTTTTGTACTGTGTGCTGTATTTGGGTCCAAACCATACCCACTACAACATTTTATTATTCCTTACCTCATTTTACTTAAATCATGGCCACGTTTTACCAATTTGTTAATTTTTTTGTTTTTTTTATTACTTTTACTTCCTCCCTGTGGAAAGTGCAGCCAAGCCTATTAATTACTCCAAAATGTGACAGAAAAAATTGTATATAATATGTACTTATAGTCCTGGAATCACTGACTCCAACTATACCACTTTCATCAACTACTGATGGAAATTTCCGTTTTTGGAGCACATCAAAAATGAGACAATAGGTAATTTATGTCTGTTCAAAACTCAAATGCTGGATGTCATTTTTGAAAATGAAGGTACTCTTGTAGCCCATTAGTGTTTGTAATAAAGCTAGTCTGTCTTTTTCTGAGACATTCTGTTGATTGTGAAAAGTGTGATAAACCCACACACACTCACTTCCAGCAGTGATTATCTGTTATATGTTATTGCTGTGATTTGACTAAAGCGTGGGAACAAATTCATAATACGTGGCCACAATGCCACAATTGCTTTTTTCCGGCTCCATACGAAGCTGATCTGTGCTTTGAAATATTATTAGCTGGCTTCCAAAATTACAGCATGAACCCATATGGGAGCATTTGTGTAGCATGCAGTGCTAACTGGCAGTAATATAATGTAACGAGTCTGGCTGTAAGCTGTGATGAGACCAAAGATGAAGATGATGTAGTCATTTCTCCCAGGAGGAGATCAATACACTATTAGACGCGATGGGATGAAACAGGCCTCATTATTCCCATCATCAGGTCATTCAGAGCAGCATGCACTTTGCTCACATACAAGATGTCCAACGTAAAACAGCATCACGATAATTAAGCAAAGATGTGAGGTTGAAGAGGACACTTGTTAGGTAGAAGGAGGGAAGGCTCAGCAGAGAGGAAGTGGGTCGGCCGGCGATGGCGAGCAGTTTAATGAAGTGCATCCTGTGTTTCACAGAGATAAACTGTGGTGACTTTCAGACACCAAACTGCTGCAACACTTCCAGCAAAGCAGCAGGAGAAACATGCATCCTGCAGCTTTCTGTTCCTTCCTCTAACAAGCTGACCAGCTAGTCTGACCTATCAATACTCAGTCTCAGAAAGTAACTATGTTTACTCAAACATTTTACTTGAGTACAATTGAAAGGTACTTGGAGTATTTCCACCATTATACATTTTCTCAACTACATTTTGGAGATTCAAGGATCATATTGGTGATCGTGTATTTTTGAGCCTGATATATGCAATCCACATACACGTTACTGACAACCTTTTATATGCTGCTTTAGTGGTAAATTTCAGATTGTTTTTCCTACCTCCCAGGCGGTTCTGCTTCTACTACAATCTCCATAATAGAGAAGCAAAGAAGACGTTTATTACAGTCATCCTCAAAGTCTAGGCTCCGGTCCGGATCTGGTCTGAACCACAACTGTCTCTGGATTTTGAGTAAATTATACATTTCATATGTATTATTTGTATTATCTGCGAGACATCACTGCGATGCAACGAGCCAAAATTCTCCACTTTCTCTGCAGCGGAGAAAGCGCTTATTAGTGGTTATAGAGCTTTATTCATCAAAAACATAGAAACAACAAAAGAACTTCACAGCCTTTTAGTTTCATTTTAGCTTTACTGCTTTGCTGCGCATGATACATTCAAGCTAATGCTAACTAAGGCGACACAAACAGGATTCAGTCTTTTCAGAATGAGACAAACGTAAACAAAGTCATATTTTCAAAATAAGATAATTTTCCTTTCAACAGGAACATGTCAATCTTGACCAGTTATCAATTAAACAAATATTATTTAAAATATACTTCCTTTACATTCATTTGGTGATTCAATGTATAATGGTTACAAGTTTATAAGTTTTCTGTGATTAATCGTTTACTACCAAAGGTGTTTTTGGTCAATTTCCACCTAAATGGCATACCCCAAAGTAAAGGCTCGTTACTCTGAACATATGATAAAGGGAG
>VXCM01005468.1:5079-38983 GCA_014773175.1 Lucifuga dentata
GAGAGAGAGAGAGTTAGTTAGTTATCAGGCTGCAGGTCTCAGAAAGGGTCGCACACAGCGGATGAGGACACAACAACACAGGAGTGCTTCTCTAATCCGTCTCTCAGTTGCGCGTCTCTCATTCTCTCCACATTCCCGCCTGGCACTCTTATCAACTTGGAGGATTAAAAAAAAAAAAAAAAAAAAAAAAGCCATCATCGAAGGTAAAAAAAAAGAAAGGAATTTTACTTTTTTTCTTTCTTTTACGCGGACAGAACACTTTGACCGAGGATATTCAGAATCACTTTTGGGTGGGTTGTCCTGCAGTTTCGAGCTATTCCGCTTCAAATGTTGCGGTTAGGTGACACGGATGCAGCTTTTCTTTGATTGATATGCTGGATTTTTTTTTATTTCTATGCTGGAAACAAAGGAAACGCATTGTTTGAATTGTACCGGACTAGCCTACTTTAGATCAAATTAATTCTCTCCCTCCAGCTATAATGGATTGGCTCCTCGAAAGCTTGATTCAGCCATGCTGTGCAGTCCGTTTTCCCTTGACCGTTTTGCTGTCAGATCAGGCTTAAATCTATGCGTGGATTTTCATTTCTTCATACCAACCTGCTGCTGTTTCTGCTCTTTTGTCCACTTTGACTCTTTGGAATACATCCTCGTTGATGTGCGCGTTATTGTGAGCAGTTAGCAATTCTTTATGTCACGCCAGTTTTACTTTCCTCTCACGTTTCATCCCAGGATCAGAGGAGCGTTTGTGGCTGCAGAGCTGAGCTGCCCTTAAACTTACTTTGTGTTTCACGCTGCTTATTGTCAAGATAGAGACGATGTGAAGCGAAATCAAACCCCCTTCTCACGTCCTGAACCTCCAGGTGGGATTTTTTTTTTTTTTATGTTCTGATCTCTTGGAAAAACAGATTATCTACCTGCTTCTGTGGTGTTTTCGTGAATTTGTCTATATTTAAACGTGGTGTCCGATTTTTTTGGGTATTCGCATGGGCTGTAGAATGGATCATTTCGCGTCTTTTTTTGTTGACTTTGATAGTAAATTTGTTGTCCGACTTAAACGGTGCGATAATCCCTGCATGTCAACCTTTTACGCACGGAACATGCAGTCAGTGCGCACACAATTCTAACTGTTTTATATGATTTTTTTTTTACCCCCGCAAATGAAGAAAAAAGGCTTGTGAGACTGATTCTGCATGAAAACAATCAAATCAGCTCAGGAAAAACATCATCCACCTGCTCGGCGAAACGCTTTCCATCCCACTCAGACATACCCACTTAAATTCAAAGAGAAGGATTTACTCACAAGAAGGGGGAAAAAAAGATGCGCAGAATAGCTGAGATCGATCAAAGAAGGATAAAAATATTAAAACAGTGTGTTTTCCCTCGAACCTGCATTTGTTTAAGTTGGAGATTGTGAATGCATTGTTGAGTCTGGTTGTTCTGCGGGAGAGCAGCAGAGGGCGCTGTTGAGCAGTACCGTGCAGCCGTCACAACACCTTGTCAGGTGAAGTTTGCTGCATTGTTTGCTGTGTGTGTGCGTGTGTGTGAGCTCTGTTGACACACTGGAGCAGATTCAGGCCTGATCTGCTCTGACTGATGAAGACGTGTGAGGAACTTTGGGTTGAACAGATTCTGGATATATATATATATATCTCCAGGGGTTTGTTTCAGATGATATAATGTGAAATTAAAGAACAGAAAGTCATCAAAGTTCAGCTTTCAGAGACATTTAGTCCCTACATGGAAACTTTTTCTATCATCTACTTTGTTGCTGTATTTCATGCAGCCAAATCCCCCATAATTCATATGACTAAAACTAATATTTCATTTAATTTTACTTTGATGAATTTAGTGGAGCGAACATGATGTTTTCAAATGACTTACTCGCTCAAAAGCTATTTTTCATTATGACGAACCGTCAGGAGGCTTTTTAGAGCTGTGTTCCTTTTCATCTTCAACATTTTATTGAGCTTTAGTGCTTCAGTGTCTTTATCAGCATCAATGGAAGACACATTAATATTCATTAAAACTCAAAAGCTCTTACATTGAGCTGTGCAACACTGCTGCTTTGAGTTGTGTGTATGTGTGTGTGTGTGTGTGTGGGTGTGTCAGATGACATAATAAGTTTGTGCTGCAGTGAAGCCTTTTCTGGACCACTTTGTTTTATTATATGCAAAGTGCAGCAATCAATTAATTTGATCATCCTGGGAATGCTTTGTTAATATACTAACATTTGAACAGCTTAGAATGGGTATCCTGTTTTTTTATTTATTTTTTATTTTTTTACTCTGCTTGTTTGGAATCAGAACCAAAAGTTGCCAAGTATTTCCTTTCACAGTGTTCATCTGTCAACATGTGGAGATTCTGTCTCCTCGTCGCTTTATTGATATTCATATATTCTCATGGGTTTTGTCCGGCCCACATGCTTGTCTTACGGATGAAGGCTTTTGTTAATTGGAGAGCTGTTTTAGTGTCCCGGGTCAGTCCTTTCACATGGAAAGCAGGTTTTCATCTTTGATGAACTTATGAGGGCCCTTGACAGGTCCTAGTGGGGAACCAGATCAGCAGAGCTAAAGAGTTCTGAAGCAAAACACAAACTGCTCCCCCCCTCCCCCCCAAATCACCATCTCTACCTTTAAAGGACCATACCAGCTATTTTGCATGTTTGAGCCTGATACATTCAATTTTCATACAGTCACTGACAATCATTTCCCAAAGGATAAAACTGATATTTTGCAAAATCTCTTAATCTTTCAAAATTGAATATTCAAGTGATACACCCACCTTAAAAATCCATGTTTCTCCTGCTAATAGTTACACAACCTTATGAAGTCATGGTCCTTTAAATTTTTCCATAAACATAGGCCTTTTTTTGGGACTGTATTCCCCAGTGGAGACATACATTCACTCCACGCTTTCTATTGAGCTTAAATGCTAAAATTACATAACTTCTAAAAAAAAAACCTGAATACACATCTTGTTGGTGATGATGGATTACCTATCCCAAGAACGTTTACAGTATCAACAAGTTGATTTTAATAGCAGAATGAACTGAAACCAATGGAGGTCTGGAAGGTAGGAAAAACATTTTTAATTCACCGTTCCAGTAGTATGCTTTGGGGAATGATTGTCAAAAAATTTAATATATTAGGCTCAAACATGCAAAATGACTGGTATGGTCCTTTAAGGTCACAGTGTGCTTCATCTAAACCGGCCTGTCTGACCTTGCTGGGCGGTAAACTCATTTATACCTTTTGGAACGCCCACAGTGGGAGGTGGGTGGGATGAATAGCTGCCATCGTAGAGAGGGGATGGGCTCATGTGTGTGTGTGTGTGTGTGTGTGTGNTGAATAGCTGCCATCGTAGAGAGGGGATGGGCTCATGTGTGTGTGTGTGTGTGTGTGTGTGTTTGTTGTCACAATCTCAATGCAATTAATCACACAGACATTGAAAGCAAAACAAGCTTTCCCTTTAGGGTAGGGGAGGGGTTATTAATGGGAATTCTTTGTCTTCTGTATATTTTTCTGATCTCCACTAGCTTGCTAAGATAAACGGGGAGAACGTGGCACAGTTTCACTTTCAGCTTTCTCCTCAGAGCGCAGACGCAGAGGCAAAAAGAATAAAGAGCTTGAGAGAAAAAGTAAAACCCTCCCCACTTTCACACCTCACCACACCTGGCCAATCGCTGTATGAAGCTGGCGTGCCTGGCGGAGTGTTGGAATCACAAAAATGACAGATTTTATCGGAAGTAGAACCCCTCCCTGACTCTCCGACAGACAAGAAGCGTATTGTCACCTTCCTCTCTCTCTCCCAAATGTATGATGTAGGTCATACGTGAGAGCCAGTGGCTTCATGCCATCTGATGTCTGCATGAATAATTCATTTTCATTACCATGCATGATAGGTGTGGAATACTGCACCGACGTCCACTTCATCAAATTTTTAATGTTGCATATTTAAAGTTCCATATGAATTATTTCTGTTTTGTCAGGCATCATTTGAGAGAGGACAACGGATATGAAAATTTAATGTCCAGGGAACTTGATCTGACTCCACCAGCCTCCCTCAGATATTAACCTCTGCAGGGGGAAAAAAAATGATGCTACATTCGGTATGTCTCTGACCTCCGCTGGTGTTAATGTGTGTTGAAGAGTGTGTGTGTTTGTCTCTGAAGAGATAACAGAGAGCGCTGATAACAGTAATACAGAGTCTGGCTTGGAAACAGCGTGAGGTCACACCGTGCCGCCGCTGCTCTTTATGCGGCTATAGCCTTCGATGCAGAACTAGAAGTGTGTTTTATTAGGAGAAGAGCGGTTGTCTTATCAGGTCAGGCTGCAGTCTGAAAACAACACAAAGTACAACCTGCAAAGTGACAGAATTCCAGCATGATGTTCGCTGTGCAGCTGTCATTCCACTCCAGGACGTCTGAACAACAACTGTTTTATTTATTTATTCACTGAATCACCTCAGTGTGGTTTTAAATTCTAATGCGAGACAACACAATCTAGAAAAGATGCTCGATGACGCGCTCCGCCGGCCGCCCACGGGTTTGGGGATTTGCATGTTTGAAAGACGTCAAGGTGAAAACAAGGCTGTTTGGTTTAAAAAGTAAAGTGGACTAAAGTTATAAATAATACAAAGCGTAGACACTGAAATGACAGTTATGTGTAACTACAACATGTAAAACTTTGATTTCTCAGCCATTTTTAGTCTGTATTTAAAGGACCATACCATCCATTTTGCATGTTTGAGCCTATTATATTCAATTTTCCTACATGTTATGTTCCTACAACCATTTCCCAAAGCATACTACTGGAACGGTGAATTAAAAATGTTTTTCCTACCTTCCAGACCTCCATTGGTTTCAGTTCATTCTGCTATTAAAATCAACTTCTTGATACTTGAAACGCTCTTGGGATAGGTAATCCATCATCACCAACAAGACGTGTATTCAGGTTGTTTTTTAGAAGTTATATAATTTTAACGTTTAAGCGCGATAAAGTGTGGAGTGAATGTATGCCTCCACCAGGGAATATAGTCCCAAAAGAAGACCTGTGTTTATGGAAAAATGTAAAGGACCGTGACTTCATAAGGCTGTGTAACTATTAGCAGGAGAAACATGGATTTTTAAGGTGGATGTATCACTTGAATATTTGATTTTGAAAGATTAAGAGATTTTGCAAAAATCAGGAAAGCTGAAATACAGTTTTATCCTTTGGGAAATGATTCTCAGTAAAGTAACATGTATGAAAATTGAATAGACTCAAACATGCAAAATGGATGGTATGGTCCTTTAAGGATGTTCCATTTCCCTTGTTTCATTACTGAGGACAGAGGAATGAGGATGTTTCATTTCACTAAAGCTCTTGTTCTTCTGATATCTTTTCCTCATGTCTTAAAGGGGAGGGATGAAGATACGAGGAAATGAGGCTGAGAGGAAAACGACTTGTAGAATTCTTAATAATATAAGAAGTCAGAGGCAGTTTCTCATATTAAGCGAATGAGTTGTTTGTTTATTGAAGAATCAGTCATACAGCGTGAGATAAGAGATTCTGACTAGACATGGACAGACTGGCTACCTTTATAGTGACAGGAAACAAGTTAGGAAAAGTGTGTGTGTGTGTGTGTGTGTGTGTGTGTGTGTGTGTGTGTGTGTGTNTATAGTGACAGGAAACAAGTTAGGAAAAGTGTGTGTGTGTGTGTGTGTGTGTGTGTGTGAGAAGATATATGGTACTTAAGTTTATGAGGCACTAGGACAGACAACAATCTGTAACCTGGGAAGTGAAGGGGTTAACTTATCAGACAGATAAGCAGCTGGACAACTGATGGAAAGCAGCAAGGACAGACTGAAATACAGGTCGGAGTTGAACTAAAGGTCAAACAGAAAGGTCAACATGAGAACTAGGATTAACTGTGGGGAGACACTATCTTATAATTTACATTTTTAGGCATTTGTAGTATTTCTATAATGCGACAAAGCGATCGTGGGCTTTGGAACACGGTGTACAAGTTTGAAAACTAAAGCTACTCCTCGAATTAAACACTGCTGTCCTCAGCAACAGGAAGTAACACTTGTGATGTCATAATGCGTCTAATTTCACAAAAAAATCCTTATGCAGTAGTTATTACATGACCAAACGGAACTCGATCCCCTTTAATATAGATACCTAGATGTGTTTCCATCTGCTAAATCTCAAAAATAGTGCATTCAGGCATTGAGTTCATGTTGAATTTACTCCTGAACAAAGGCTGTGAGCTCTCGGTGTGTGAACGTAAAAAGGTGTTAGAGTTTTTTGAAACAGGCTTGAGCAGGATTCATGCGGTAATTAGGTCAAGACTCTGCAGAAAAACAACGCTGTACACATGCAGAGGGAGCAGAAAACACACCTTCATATATGTGTGTGTGTGTGTGTGTGTGTGCATGACAGAGAGGGAAGATGGATCTCTATATTGCAGCACAGTGGAGCTCCTGTTGCTCTCTGTTATGTAAATACCATGTCAGAAGTGAGATGACATGCTGAAGACGTCTGCTCGCGGCGGCCATTGCTTCCACGTTCACTTGCAGCACAAAGCTCCGCCGGCTTGTCGCCCGAATGCGACGATGTCGTCCCCCGGCGCCGTCATAACCGTTGTCATTTTCCCATTCATGCTCTTGAGTCCAAACTGGGTCTGGCGTCTGAATACGCCCCGCTTTGTTGTTAGGCTGAAATTGAATTGGGCCTGAGCTGTGTTGCAGCGTGCAGCAGGAAGTTTGGCTGCGTTGTGTGTTTGTGGCTCGTATGAGGGTTTTGTTGCCAATTTTATTGTCAGTCAAACTGAACGAGATGGACAATTACGCTTTCCTTCACTCCAGAAACAGATGAGAAGCTCTCTGACAGTTTGATAGCAGGGCAGGTTTGACACATAATGTGTACCTGTCGAAAGTAACAAAGTACCTTTACTCAGGTGTTGTTCAGGTACTTTTGAGTATTTCTGCTTTGTGAGACTTCATCCTTTAACTGCTCAGCATTTAAAGGACCATACCACCCATTTGGCACGTTTTAACCTCATATATTCAATTTTTATACATGTAACATTACTGACAATCATTTCCCAAAGCATACTACTGGAACGGTGAATTAAAAATGTTTTTCCTACCTTCCAGACCTCCATTGGTTTCAGTTCATTCTGCTATTAAAATCAACTTGTTGATACTNTTTTAGCATTTAAGCTCAATAAAAAGCATGGAGTGAATGTATGCCTCCACTGGGGAATATAGTCCCAAAAGAAGACCTGTGTTATTGGAAAAATTTAAAGGATCATGACTTCATAAGGCTGCGTAACTATTAGCAGGAGAAACATGGGTTTTTAAGGTGGGTGTATCACTTGAATATTTGATTTTGAAAGATTAAGAGATTTTGCAAAATATCAGGAAAACTGAAATATGGCTTTATCCTTTGGGAAATGATTGTCAGTAATGTAACATGTATGAAAATTTAATATATTAGGCTCAAACATGCAAAATGGGTGGTATGGTCCTTTAATCTGACAGGTGTCATGATTAGGTACTTTCCAGATGAATATTTTACATTCCTTGCAAGATAAATTCATTAAAGGACAATACTAGAGATTTTGCAGTTTTGAGCTCAGTCTATACAACCCGCATACAAGTTAAGTCAGCACATACAAGTTAGGTTTAGTTGTTTCCAAAATGCTTTAAAAATCAATTTTTAGAGATTTAAATCATACTCAAGATATGTAATCCATCACAGCAAATGTCTATTAAGTTTTTTTGTCAAAGTAACTTTATTTAATCGGTCCAACGTGGACAATGTATGTCTACACCAGAGAATATAGTCCCAGGAGAAGACTTTTTTTTAACTAAAACATTAAAAACTGGGTGTTATTTTTCATCATAATCTCCTCCTAACTCAACGCACAACTGCCAACAAAGCAGGAGGACGTTTATCCCAGAGAGCTGTCTGGATGATATGATGTCATCACCGCAGGTCAAACAGGTTCAACAGGAAGCAGCAATAATACACCATGTTTGCTGATGAGCACAGGAGGAATTACATTACAAAACGTCCACAAAAATATTATGCTATCATTTCATTATGCTGCAGGCTCACAACTTATCAGTCACCCCTCAAACACTTCTGATAGCATAGAACTCACTAAAACTGATGATAAAGAGATTTTACCTGATGGCAAAATTAAATAGCCTTTTCTTTACTTTTCATAGTTTGGATACTTGAGCACGTTTTTTTTTTTTTTTTTTTTAAAGTAATAATTGTGGTACTGTGGCACTTTTAGTAATTATTTCTTCCACCGCTAGTGATAACTGGGCAGTTTAAAGGACCAAACAGGTGAACATACCTGTTTGAGCCCAATATGTACAATCTTTACACACATTACTGACAACCATGTCCCAAAATATACTACTTTAGCAGAAAATATTAGAATTGTTTTTCCTACCTTCCAGACTGCCATGGTTTCAGTAGCTGTAAAAATCAACTTGTAGAGACTTGAAACACACTTGAGACACATAATCCCTCACAGCGAAACAACAAACTATTACGTTTTTTTTTGTTTTTTGTTTTTTTTTTTTGGCCGAAGTAACTTTATTTAACAGATCCAACACGGAGCTGTATGGAAGATGATGTATTTCTCCGCCAGGAAATATAGTTCCAGGAGAAGACGGCTTTGTGTTAGAAGGTGAAAGATTGAATTTTAAGGTAAGTGTATCACCTGAACATTACATTTGACTTACTGTAGAAAGATTAGGAGATTTGAAAAAAATAACAGGAAAACTAAAATTCAGTTTATGTTTTGGATAAAGGTTGTCAGTAACACAGCATGTACAACAACGGGCACGATCAGCGGTATGGCCCTATAAGCTGTCAGGAGATTCAGGCTGCTGCTCAGCATGGCGGGTGGAAATGAATAATTCCATGATGTCTGTCTGGATCCCTTCAGTCTCTCCGGAAGCTGCGGCGAGTCTTTTGTTTGCTGAGTGCATAGCGTTCTTGGCACGGCCCGCATGGCATCTGCCTGTAACCTGGCCTCTCCACGCATCGACACACAACCTTCTCGCCTGTGAAATCTGATACGGCCGCCGCGCCGTGCACTGTCTGCGAGCCTCCTAATTAATGCTTGATGCGACCCAACAGGCTCAATTTGTCTGGAATGTTCTCATCATTGTTTCCTTCTCTCCCCTTTCTTATTTTCTTGTTATTCCACCTTTGCAGATTGGAGATGAAAAGGGCAAGTAAGTCGTGTCTGTGAAAACAGATTCCGTCAAGCGGAGAAATAAGGAAAGAAAACGTTAAAGGACCATACCGTCAATCGGGCTTGAGCCAAGATGTACAATCCATGTACACGTTGTGTTACTCACAATCATTTCATATAATACACTACTATATTGGTAAATTTTAGAATTGTTTTTCCTACCTTCCAGGCTGCCATTACGCTATAATGTTCATAAATATAGATATAGATTATTGAGACTTGAAACATGCTTGAGATAATCTATCCCACAATCTATTTCCACAGCAAAAAACATGTCTATTAGGCTTTTTTTTGTTGTTGAAATAACTTTAACTGAGCCAACACGGAACTGCATGGAAGACGATGTATGTCTCCACCAGGAAATATAGTCCCAGGATTTTAATTACCAAGAAATTAAAATGACTGTGGCTTCAGCAATCGTGCATAAGTGTTAGAAGGTGAAATATTGAATTTTAAAGTGTGTGTCACCTGAACATTTGATTTTGAAACATTAGAGGATGTGAAAAAATAACAGGAAAACTAAAATACAGTTTTATGTTTCGGAAATTGGTTTTCAGTAGCAGCATGTATGCGGGTGTATAGATTGGGCTCAAACATATATGATTATTGGTATGGTCCTTTAATAATGATAGTTATATAGCATTCATAAACGATGTGCAATTCAAAGTGCTTAATGTAGGAATAAAAGAGATATTTAAAAAGTTTAAAAAAAAGAGTTTGATCAATAAAAGCATTTGACATAAAACCTTTAAACCTTCTATCAATCATTCATGCAAAGGAGAATTTTCCATGTTTTCTTTTATTCACATTCTCATTGTTGCCCAACAAGTTATGTGGGTGTGCTGTGTGTGCACACGCAAACGTGCACTCATCTGTGCATGTGTGTTGTGTGTGTGTGTGTGCATGCATGTCCAGCTAGTTTGATTTCTCTTGAAGTGGACGTGAAGGCATGTGCCTTTTCTCTCCGTCCCTCCTCCGTTCAGCCCCAGCAAGGTCTGAGCAGGTCAAGAAGAAAAGGAGCTGAGGGGAGGAGAAAGTGCTCCCACAGTTGATTTGGCCACTGTGGGGGGAGGAACACTATTCCCATTGATGCTGTGGATGCATGGCTGACACCCCCACAAGCTTTAGGATCGGGGCTCATTCAGGATTCATGTGACCCGCGGAACGGGGTTGGAAGATGGGTGTGGAGGCCATTGTGAGGATGGTGGGAACATTGTCCTTGCTTTGGCTCTGTGGGCTGTCAAGTTCTCTGCTTTTACCGTAAAGGAGCATACCAGCGATTTTGCATGTGTAAGCCCGATAAATACTACAAGTGACGTTACTGACAAACAACTTCCCAAACATAGTTTTCAGGTGACACATCCACCTTAAAATTCAGTGTTTTTTCTTCTTCTTCTTCTTCTTCTTCTTCTTCTTCTTCTTCTTCTTCTTCCTGCAGCTCTGTGTTGGATCAGTTAAATAAAGTTACTTGGGCAAAAAATTTAATTTACTAAATTAAAGCTAAAAATTTAAATATCACAATTATCTAATGACAGCCTGTATTTGAGATCCTTAAATATTTATGTAGAGCATTTTAAAAGACCAGCATGTTTGAGCCCGTTACTGACAACCATTTCCCAAATATACTAATCTAGCAGTAAATTTCAAAATTGTTTTTCCGACCTTCCAGACTGCCATTGGTTTCAGTTCATTCCAGTACGCTATAAAAATCTACTTGTAGAGACTTGAAATATCTTTGAGATAAATCATCCATCACAACAAGATGTCTATTAGTTTTTTTGTTGAAGTAACTTTAGTTAACTGATCCAACACAGAGCTGCAAGGAAGACAATGTATGCATCCACCAGGAAATATAGTCCCAGGAGAAGATGACTTTTACCGACTGTGCCTTCTACGATCATGCACAAGTGTTAGGAGAAACACTGAATTTTAAGGTGTATCACCTGAACATTTGATTTTGAAAGATTTAGGGTATTTAAAAAGAATAACAGGAAAATTAAAATACGGTTTTATGTTTTGGAAATTGGTTGTCAGTAATGTAACATGTATATGCAGGTAGTATTTATTGGGCTTAAACGTGTAAATCACCGGTCTGGTCCTTTAAGTAAATATGCATAGATTTTATGAAACCCTGCCGTCCTCCGGGCTCTTTCCTTTGTTTCCTTTGCTTTAAGAAGCCTCTGTGGAATAAAGTTCATTCTGGCTCTGAAACACTGATAACTCTTCCAAACAGAGTCACAGGGCTGCAGAATGAACTCCGTCTCTTCAGGCGCTGCAGGATGAAATAATAGCTTTGCTCCAAACCTTCCAAACACCAGCTGGATTAGGACACACGGGCACTTCCTGTGGGTGTTTATTCTTCCATGTATTTACTCACTTAAGGGAAAACAGTGCCTGTACAGTAAATTCTCTTTGACTGGCTCTGCTATTGTTCTTGGATTATCTGCTGCAGCAGGAGGCTGTTACCATTCAGTTTACCGTCTCTGCTTCCAAACAGGAAATCATTTATTTCAACCAGATCACGTTTCCTGACGTGTTTACCTAAGCTTTTATTAGCGTTGTTGTCTCTCCTCTATCAGGTGTTGATTAAGTGCCTCTGATAGCTCGAATAAATGGCTCATTAGCGAGTGCGGCACATGCTTCTCTGTTTCTCGGCAGCCTGGCGTTGGCGAGCGCGTCTGTTTGCACGCGTATCAGCGTGTGTTTGTGTCCGTGGATGCATATGCACGTCTGGAGAGTCTTCATATATTTGCGGTAATGGTTAAGAAATCGACAGTTTGTGACATGGAACAGCTTGCCTCCGCTTTCACAAGCTCTTGTTATCCAGAAGATTCCGTCCCTGCAGCACGTGTAATTAGACGACCACATGGCGGGCTGCAAATTGCAGCGGGCATTGATGATTTTGCAGTTCTAAATATGGCGGGAGCAGTTGTCCTCCGCCAAACGTTGATTGGAAACTTAAGGCCTTGAATGGAAAGTTGAGGGAAAAACTCTTTTCTGTTTGTGTGTGTTTAAAGGACCATTTCACGATTTTTCATGTTTGATCCTAATATGTTCAATTTTCATATACATAACGTTACTGACAATCATTTCCCAAAGCATGCTACTGGAACAGTGAATTAAAAATGTTTTTCCTACCTTCCAGGCTGCTATTGGTTTCAGTTCATTCTGGTACGCTATTAAAATCAACTTGTTGATACTGTAAACGTTCTTGGGATAGGTAATCCATCATCACCAACAAGATGTGTATTCAGGTTTTTTTTTGCAGTTATGTAATTTTAGAGTTTAAGTGCAATAAAAAGCATGGAGTGAATGTATGCCTCCACCGCGGAATATAGTCCCAAAAGAAGACCTGCGTTTATGGAAAAATTTAAAGGACTGTGACTTCATAAGGCTGTGTAACTATTAGCAGGAGAAACATGGATTTTTAGGTGGGTGTATCACTTAAATATTTGATTTTGAAAGATTAAGAGATTTTGCAAAATATCAGGAAAGCTNGAAATACGGTTTTATCCTTTGGGAAATGATTGTCAGTAACGTAACATGTATGAAAATTGAACATATCAAGTTCAAACATGCAAAATGGATAGTATGGTCCTTTAACCCAACATTTTTTCTGACAGAGGTGTACTGGTGCAAAATACTCAGAAATGTGTATCAGTCAGAGGAGAAGTGTTGCGTATACGCAGGTATACAGTATGTGGCATTTACTCTGAGGGTTTTTTGTTCCCTGATTATCGTCTTTAAGGCATTACTTCCTCCTAATCAACAGGAGCAGGAGTACTACCTGAAACGGCACCAAGCCTGGTGAGAACCTCTGCCTTAAGGTGACACTCAGGGAACAGGAAATCTAATTTATGGTGCAGCAACAACTTCAGAGTTCTTAACTTGTTGTTTAGCAGCGTTTCAGAATANCTAATTTATGGTGCAGCAACAACTTCAGAGTTCTTAACTTGTTGTTTAGCAGCGTTTCAGAATATGTAACTTCTTCTACTGAAGTATTTGTAAAGATTACCCTTAATATTCACAAGTTTCCTCCATCTTATTTAACATTTAATTAGAGTCCAGTTTAAAGCAGCTTAACAGCTTAAAACTGTTTAATTTCTTGGTAAAAGTCGTCTTCTCCTGGGACTATATTCCCTGGTGGAGACATACATTGTCTTCTGTGCAGTGGTTGGATCAGTTAAATAAAGTCACTTTGGCAAAGATGTTAATAGACATCTTGTTCTCTGTGATGGATTATTTTCTCAAGCGTGTTTCAAGTCTCAACGAGTTGATTTTTATATCATACTGGAATGAACTGAAACCAATAGCAGTCTGGAAGGTAGGAAAAACAATTCTAAAATTTATCCCTAAAGTACTGTATTTTGGGAAATGGTTGTCAGCAACTTAATGTGTACACGGATTGTACATAGTGGGCTCAAACATGCACGATTGCCAGTATGGTGCTTTAATAGACATTGTGTTCACTTTGATGGACTTGTGTCAAGCACGTTTCAGGTCTCTAGAAGTTGATCTTTTATATTGTTATGGAATGAACTGAAACCAATGGCAGTCTGGAAGGTAGGAAATACAATTCTAATATTTACCACTCCAGTAGTATATTTTGGAAATGGTTGTAATGTGTGCATGGGTTGTATTTTTTTGGGTTAAAATGTGCAAAATTACTGATATTGTCCTTTAAACACACACCTTACACGTCTGTGTATACTGTTTTGGATATGTTCCACACCCTTTGAGTCATGTTATCTCACACACACACACACACACACACACACACACACACTCTTCATCAATCATCTTTCATATCATTCATGCTGTGCTCTTCATTTATTTGCAATCCAAAATAATCATCAGTGGCAGTTTCTCCCAAATTCTGTTTTAGTGCCTCTGCTTCATTTCCAAGCAAAAAAAGAGACAAAACTCATCCTGTATTTTTGTTGGTTTTTGAATAAGATGCTGCTTGTTGCTGAATTGCTGCATGAATGACAAAGCAGAGCCAAAACTGAGACTATAGCCTCTTTTGTGTGAAGCATAAAGGCTTATTTCACATCTCAGATGCCAAAACACACATCAAGCAGCACTAAGCACCCAATGTTACTGAGGCTTAAAGGACCATACCGGTGATTTTGCATGTTTGAGCCAAATATCTACGACTCAAATACATGTTATGCTACTGACAACCATTTTCCCAAACACATACCTGGCACACTAAATATTAGAATTGTTTTTCCTACCTTCCAGACTGGCATTGGTTTCAGTTCAAAATCAAACTCACAGAAATTTGAAATGTGCTTGAGATAAGTAATCCACCACAGCGAAAAAGTAGTAATTTTTTTCAAAGTAATTTTACTTAGCCAGTCCAATACGGAGATGCACGGAAGAAAATGCATGTATGTCCAGAGAGTATAGTTGCAAGAGAAGCAACGGCTTTTACAGAGAAATTAAAAACGACCATCCCGTCTGCATTCAGATGTACGTTAGGGTGAAACATTGAATTTTAAGGTGCTTTTAATTTTATTGGCAAAATAACAGGAAACTAAAATATGGTAATAAGAAGGCGAAACATTGAATTTTAAGGTTGATGTATCACCTAAACATTTGATTTTGAAAGATTAGGGGATCCAGAAAAACAGCAGGAAAAGTAAAATATGGTTTTATGTTTTGGAAAATGTACATAATAGGTAGTGTTTATTGGGGTAAAGCTGCAAAATCACCTGCATGGTCCTTTAACCAGCTCCACAGAGGTTCGTCTTTTGACCTCTTTGTGTGGCTTTTGCCAGAAATCTCCTGGTCTTGGTTTTTCTTCACCAAAGTGGCTGATTTGTGATTCATGTTGCGTGTGTGAGCTGTTGTCTGATTGGTGGAGTTGAGGCTGTTGNCAGCAAAATGGCCTTAATCAAGAAGTCATTAGTTAACTCCTGCTAGAACATACAGCCCCAAACGTCTCTCAGTCAGTGAACATTTGGAGTATCGACGACCCAACTCCTCATTCACACTGTTTCTGAAGATCAGCCGTGTTGGATTGTAAAGTTTTTTCTGTCCAGTGACAAAAAAAGACAGAAAAACACTTCATCTGCTCCTAAAAATCAACAAAAGGGAACAAAAAGCGAATGCATGTCAAACCTCCTCCCTCACTTTCAACATTTCATTTCTAATCAAATGCTTCTCTTTTTTTGTGCCCCGACTACCTCCACAACACCGCCGAGTCTGGTTCGCAGTCGGCTGTGGTTACTATGGCAATAGAAGTGGCTCTCTGTGGGGGCAGGAGGGTCTGTTTCAGATGGAGAAAGAGAAGGGGTGCGACAGTGATTAATGTCCTGGCAGAAACAGATACGGTGAACTCTCAGGGCCTCCTCGTCACCGTCAAGAAATTACGAAGGACGACGGGCCTTGACCGGCTCGGCGCTGCGCGGAGAGCTTTAATCACGATGGCGTGAATTATTTATTATACAAAAATCTATTCCTTTTTTTTAAACTTGGTGATGAAAGCTGGAATAAATTGAAATGTTGGATTAAGCCGAGAAGAAAATGAGATTCACCTGTGTGTCGTGTAAAAAAAAAAAAAAAAANAAAAAAAAAAAAAAAAGAAAGAAATCCTCGCTGTCCGGCTTGATTAATGGTGAATCATTTGTCCTGGCGTCTCTCTCTCTCGCCACTCACATTGAAGAATCTGAAATGGTCTTACCAGGTAGCACGAGGAGAGGGTTAGTCACCTTTTGAGAGTTGGGTGGTGCTCTGGTTACTTTGCAGCCTGTTAGCATGAAGTGAATGGATGGAGGACCGGAGGCCAAACGTCTGCATGATGGAGATAAGCAGCCGACCACACTTCCTCCTTCCAGAATCCCTCCTGAAACGCGCTGTCTGCTTATGTGACCAGCAGGGTTTAGACGTCTCTGTTCTCAGAGTCTGTACAACCACACACACACACACACACACACACACACACCACACCATACACACATTCTCTCTCTCTCTCTGTATAGACACCTTTGAGAAACAACATCCTCAAAGCTTTGCAGTAGTACCTGTCCCTCTTTCATGTCCTCCACCTGGATCTCAAAGTCCATTAAAGTTTCTTTTGAGGTTCTCTGTCTCTGCGTCAGTCTTCGCGCATGACCATCATTCCCTCCCCCACCCCCACAATGCACAGGGAACCTCTGTTTGGCTGCTATAGTGCATAATGTATAGATGTGTAGAGAAAAAAAGAAGCTTTTTCTTTGACCTCTACACCTGGTGGCCCTGCCTGCTATCTCCCACCCACTTTTAAAGGACCACACAGGCAATTTTTGCATGTTTAAGTCCAATAAATATTATCCACATACATGTTAAGTCACTGATAACCATTTTCCAAAACATAAAACCATATTTTAGTCTCCTGTTTTGCTAATAAAATCAAAAACAAAATAATCAAAAACAAAAAATTTCAATATTTCACCTGCTAACATGTATGTCCAAATGTAGAAGGGATGGTCATTTTTAATTTCTCTGTAAAAGCCATTTCTCCTGGGACTACATTTCCTGGCAAAGATATACATTGTCTTCTGTGCAACTCTGTGTTGGACCATACTGGCGATTGTGTATGTTTGAGCCTAATATATTAAATTTTCATACATGTTACGTTACTGACAATCATTTCCCAAAGGATAAAATCGTATTTCAGTTTTCCTGATATTTTGCAAAATCTCTTAATCTTTCAAAATCAAATATTCAAGTGATACACCCACCTTAAAAATCCATGTTTCTCCTGCTAATAGTTACACAGCCTTATGAAGTCACGGTCCTTTAAATTTTTCCATAAACGCAGGTCTTCTTTTGGGACTATATTCCCCGGTGGAGGCATACATTCACTCCACGCTTTTTATTGAGCTTAAACACTAAAATTACATAACTTCAAAAAAAACCTGAATACACGTCTTGTTGGTGATGATGGATTACCTATCCCAAGAATGTTTCAGGTATCAACAAGTTGATTTTAATAGCAGAATGAACTGAAACCAGTGGAGGTCTGGAAGGTAGGAAAAACATTTTTAATTCACCGTTCCAGTAGAATGCTTTGGGAAGTGATTGTCTGTAATGTAACATGTATGAAAATTGAATATATTAGGCTCAAACATGCACAATCACTGGTATGGTCCTTTAAATGAGTTACTTTGACAAAAAATAGAATAGACATAATTTTTGCTGTGATGGATTATTTATCTCAAGAACATTTGAAGTCTCTAACAAGTTGATTTTTATAGCGTTCTGGAATAAACTGAAACCAATGGCAGTCTGGAAGGTAGGAAAAACAATTATAATATTTACAGCTCCTGTAGTATGTTTTGGAAAATGCCAGTAGCATACCATGTATGTGGGCAGTATTTAAACATGCAAAATCACCAGTATCGTCCTTATGCTTCTTGGCTACGCCCTTCCTGTGTGGAAGAGAGGTCGAACACAGCGTTGAAATCCTGCCTCGCTCTCCTCTGAGCTTCTGTTTCTCACGCATCATTTCATCGACGGTTTCTTTCTGCAATCTTTCTGAAACACTGAAGCACGATTCTGGGGATTTCTGTCCGTATCGTAAGCTAAACATGTATCTCCGGCTGAAAATGAACTCTGCTAATGTCGCCTCTGACGGATGAACGTACAGCAGCTGATGTGGAAAAAATGGTCTTGGCATGGGTTTTGGGAGAAAGACACCCTCCTCGTGGTTTGAAAGTTCTCTGTGGTACCTTATCTCTCGCCTGCCAGTTTTCAGACTTCATTTGCAAGTCTGTAATTATCAATCAGCAAACAGTTGCAACCATTATTTCATCGTTGGGGGCAGGGAACCTCTGTGGGTGTTTAGCTTTGTGAATTTTACTGGTTGTTTTTCCTTGCAAGATTGTTAAAACTGTGGGAACAGCTGATAACAGAACAGGCTGATTTTATTGATTTATAGATGAAAAGTGACTAAACTTGCCTGAAAATTGGAAGATTTTCCTTGGATATCTCACTTGAGTTTCATAGCTACAACCACACAGTTTGGTAATTTATAAATCCATAAAAGACAGCACCAGTTACAACCCCTTTCAGCAGATTTTTAGTTATAACACGGACAGGAAATGATTTTGACTGAACGTTTTAATAAGACGGATGTATGTATGATCAGTTTTGGACGCCACCTTGCGATTGCCACTGCAAAGGTCATGTTGTTATGCTTCTCCTGTTGGCTGCCCAGAGGTGTGTAGAGTAGCCAGAAACTGTACTCAAATAAAAGTACTGTTACTTTATGACTCGGGTATGAGTAGTCACCAAAATAATGACTTAGTGAGAGCAAGAAAGTATCTATAAAAACGATTACTGAGTAGTGAGTAACTTTGATCAAGCTTATTCTTTGGAATAATCAACAAGCTATAAAGGCTCATCTGAGGAAACAAAAAAAGCAAAGTAGCCATATGTAGCTTCTAATACAATCCAAATCATATCATATAAAGAAGCAGTAGACAGTAATAAATCAAATATTTACCACATAACAAATCATGACAATTCTGGCTCCAAGACAGTTAGCTAGGTTAGCTTCATGAATTTACTCAGAATAGAACAGGAAAACTTGAGTTAGCATTAGCAGCAGCAGCTAGCTAAGTAGCTAACGTTGCAGCTTACCGCCATGTTTCCTCAAGTTCCATGTTGATTCTTAGAAGCTGAAATGTCACATTTTTAGGTAGGCAAAGACGGCAAAGCATTATGTGGCCGTGGGTTTTGGTAGACTGTGGTAGTCTGGCCAGACAAAAATGCCAATGATGCCGAACAAGTCCATAACTGTCCCGTTTCTCCGCGCCACCCTTTCTCTTTTTAGAATCCATTTTTCGTCTATGCGCCAAGAAAATTATGAAAGAAAAAACTTGTGTTTGCTTAGTTTAAGTTCATTTTAATTAATATTATATTGTGCAGTGCAAAGGCCACCAGCCCACCTGTGAGCTCTTAATGAGCCTAATGCCCTGTCTATTGTTGTCATGGAGATGACTGGACGCTGAGTGTGATTGGACCAAACCAAAGCAGCAGTTGGACATTCGGGGTGGTGTTTACAGCAAAGAAAGCGGAGAAGTTTGACTCGTTGCATCGGAGTGATGTCTCGCAGATAATACAAATGAGAGTGTGACCAAATGTAATGGAGTAAATGTATATTTTTGTCTTCATAAATACACTGAAGTATGAGTTAATGAGACACAAATTCACCTATCAAAGATGAACCTGAGGTGAAAACTTTCCCGCTGTGATGGAATACTCTGTCGACAGCGATTCTGTTCAAATGAGCAGCAGTTGAGATATGGCTGTGGTAAACGCTGGTGCGATGGGGTTTGTTGGATTTGATGAATGAGCTTCAGGCACATAAATTCCTTTGTGCATTCATTCAATGACACACAAAAACACACATTTCCACAGGGAGGTAACGTTACCTCGTCATTTTTCCATACCAGTCTGTCTGCGTAACCTGACCTGGGGAGAGTAAATGTGTGNCCTCGTCATTTTTCCATACCAGTCTGTCTGCGTAACCTGACCTGGGGAGAGTAAATGTGTGGGTCTTTTTTTTTTAAACCGTGTATACACAGCATAAAGGGTTGACGGAGAAGGAAGCAAAGTCTCAGCGATGTGAAAATCAGCAGAGATGTTTGATGGGAGAGTAAATCTGGCATCTGCCCCCGATCGCAGCAGAACGTTGTTGCTCTCGGACAGCAGATCCATTCATCACGCAGTAAAATAGCAGGTCTGAGTCAAAACCTTCTCAACCATCTGAAGCCGCGGCTGTCGGATGGTGATACGTGCAAAAACCATCAGTCAGGACATGTAGAAATAAGTGGACAAAACAGATTCTGACCTCGCAGAGCAGACTCTAACGGAAAGTGTAACAGCTGATGTGATTTGAAGGAAAGCAGAAGTAACAACAAAAAAAGATAGAGAAGAAAAGGAAAAGAAATTTAAAGGACCATACCACCCATTTAGCATGTTTGAGCCTAATATATTCAATTTTCATACATGTAACATTACTGACAATCATTTCCCAAAGCATACTACTGGAACAGTGAATTAAAAATGTTTTTCCTACCTTCCAGACCACTATTAGTTTCATGTCATTCTGGTACGCTATTAAAATCAGCTTGTTGATACTTGAAACGTTCTTGGGATAGGTAATCCATCATCACCAACAAGATGTGTATTCAGGTTTTTTTTAGAAGTTATGTAATTTTAGTGTTTAAGCTCAATAAAAAGCGTGGAGTGAATGTATGCCTCCACCGGGGAATATAGTCCCAAAAGAAGACCTGCGTTTATGGAAAAATTTAAAGGACCGTGACTTCATAAGGCTGTGTAACTATTAGCAGGAGAAACATGGATTTTTAAGGTGGGTGTATCACTTGAATATTTGATTTTGAAAGATTAAGAGATTTTTCAAAATATCAGGAAAACTGAAATACCTAATAATTTCCTTTAGGAAATGACTGTCAGTAAAGTAACGTATGAAAATTTAATATATTAGGCTCAAACATGCAAAATGGGTGGTATGGTCCTTTAAGTGAATTGGAAATTCATTATTTAAATGAGAGGAGAAAAAAAAATTATAGTTTTCTGACAATACCATCAAATACTGCAGGGTCAGACATCAGACATACGATCCTAGGCATTACTTTGGCTCTTTCATTTTCTTCGTTTTGCTTCTCATCTCTCCTCTGGTGAGCTTTGATGGCCTCAGGGAGCAGAGAAATACACTTCTCTCTCTCTCTGTCCTCTGTTGTTACACAATGTTTCAGGTAGCAGGACAGAGGATTCCACAGGCTAAAGACTTTAAATGTAGTTTTGAAGCTAGCAGGCAGAAGCGGCTAATATCTGTTATTACATGCAGATATCTTAGCTCACACAGGGATGTGTCATCTGTATTCAGATGCAGATATCCGCTCCTCTGGTTTTATCCCTCAGTGTTTAATAAAGCGCCAATCGCTCGATGCGTGCATGCCGACCTTTAACCTCTGGCATCAGCTTCAGGGATCTGGCTGTATTGAGGGATGAATATTTGTTTTTTGCAAAGAGTTAGAGGTTAGCTGGAGATAAAAATTTAAAAAAAACATATTCGTTTGAATGCAATGAAAATTTTGAGATTTTGTCCGCCTTGTGGCATGACAAGTTGATGATCAGGGAGTCACAAAATGCACAAAATCTAATGCGAGTAAAACATTTCCCCACAATTACACTTGCACATATGAAGGCATATTAGGGCAAAAAAAAAAAAAGAAAAAAATAAAAAGAAAAAAAAAGGGGGGGGCATTATTTTGAGTTTTTAATCTGTTTGAAAACTTGAGTTAGCATTGGCAGCAGCAGCTAGTTAAGACAGTTAGCTAGGTTAGCTTCATGAATGTACTCAGAATGAATGTACTCAGCTAACTCAAGTTTTCCTGTAGGGAAAACTTGAGTTAGCATTAGCAGCAGCAGCTAGTTAAGTAGCTAGGTTAGCTTCATGAATTTACTCAGAATAGAACAGGAAAACTTGAGTTAGCATTAGCAGCAGCAGCTAGTTAAGACAGTTAGCTAGGTTAGCTTCATGAATTTACTCAGAATAGAACAGGAAAACCTGAGTTAGCATTAGCAGCAGCAGCTAGCTAAGTAGCTAACATTTCAGATTACCGCCACGTTTCCTCAAGTTCCATGTTGATTCTTAGAAGCTTAAATGTCACATTTTTAGCGTCAAAGACGCTAAAAATGCATTATGTAGCTGTTGGTTTTGGTAGACTGAAAAGAAAACAGCGTTTGAATGTGTGACCAGGGATGTGCCTCTTCTAAACCTCCTGCTGTTGATTCTGCCACGACTGTTCTACTCTGGGTGAAGCCATGAAAACAGAGGGTGGGGGCGTGGCTACTTGGGAGCTGAAGCAGACAGTGTAGTGTCTGACAGTGAGAGAAAAACTGAACGTGACTGAATTCAAACGGTGAAATCAAAAGTAACGCAAAGAGTGTGACTAAATGTAATGGAGTGAAAGTATATTTTTTTCTTTATAAATGTACTCAAGTATGAGTTAAAAGTATCCTGCATTAAAACTACTCAGTAAAATACAATTTTGTGAAAAAAGTTACTTAATAAATGTAACGGAGTAAATGGAATGTGTTACTACACACCTCTGCAAATGACCTGTAAAATATTCTTTAATATCTAAAAAACAAACAAACAAAAAAAAACTCATGTCTCAAAATTAGGCAAAGAAATCTACAGCATAGAAATATGTTACTCAGGGGTGCCACGGTTAGCTATTTCTAATATTTATGATAATCTCTGGAACGGTGTTGAAAGGGTTCAGTTTTTTTGGCTGTCGAAAAAAGTTTCCACAGCTGTCGATGACATCATGATCTGAGGCCAAACGGGCATTTTTCATATCTGTGGAGAGGCGGGGGGCTGGGGAGGCACATCAGGTGAGNGCCAAACGGGCATTTTTCATATCTGTGGAGAGGCGGGGGGCTGGGGAGGCACATCAGGTGAGGACGGCGGATGCTGATCTAGGTCAGAGCCACAGTCGCAGCTTGCAGCCATGCAGCCATGCAGCCAGAACATAATTACTGCACGCTGGCCCAGTTTCTCCATCTTGTATGGCTTGTGGAGCCTCGGATCCCTCTGGAACTTATGAGTTATAATCGCTGAATGCAAACAGTTGTGCGGGAACAGCTTCAAGAATTGCTGGTATTTCTACAAAAAAAAAAAAAAAAAAAAAAAAAAAAAAAAAAAACTTTATGCATCAGGCTCAGAAGTAATCAGTCAATCCCAATAACTTGCCATTTCTGCTTTGAATTAATCAGTAATATAGAATTTTTTGTGAAAACATCCTGGATTACATTTCAGTATTTCAGTTTTTTTTTTTATTATCATCTTTTGTCGGACTTTTTTCCTCTGAGGATTTGTTCAGTCTTTATTTGTTTGTTACTAAGATACATGAAGATTTACCAGATCCCTGTGAAATTTGTTAGAAATTTAGGCTGTGGAAATGAACAACTGATACTCGTTTTTGTGCCAATTTTGGTGCAATTATGGACCAAGACATTTTTATAAAGGATTTCGTAACATTGCTAGTTTTCATAGAATTATGAATACAATGCAGGAAAATATGGCACGTTTTGGTATCATGCTGTTCAGTTTTTAACATTTAACATTAAAACTATGGATCGTTTCATGGTACAAAAAGGAGTGCTTTTCTGTATCATTGTGAGCTCTGCAGGGTGAGACGACGCTATTGCACCCCGGTCACAAACCCTTCAAAACCGTCTCACACCTCCCACAATTACCCACCCCACCCGGCCTCCATGCCCCCTGCTGCTCCAGCAGTGTACCCCTGCTGGCAGGACGCCCAGACATCCTCGGTGGTTTACAAATCAGGAGTGATGGCGGACGTGCCCACGTCTTTGACTTTGCTGAAGACGTGCTCCTTTTCATTAAGGTGGCATGAACGGCAGAGAGCTGCTCGCCTTCAGAGGAGAAACCAATAAACAAGACTTAAAACAGGAAGCCGCTGGTCAGGAGGGCGAATTTATGCTGGTTAGACAGCGTGTCCTCTCTGTCTCTGTCCTCCTCTCTCTCATTTTTATCTTCTTCCTTTGAGTGATTTGTTTCTGGGTAAAACATAGAAGCTGGTAATTTAAAGCAGCCTCATACTTCTGTGAGAAATGAATGTTAGCCAGGATTGTGGTTTTTGCCCACTGGTGTATGTTGAATTTGTTGGTTGGCACATGATATGCGAGTCTTGGATGGGATTCACACACAAAAGAAAAACAGTTTTTATTATCTTCAGCAGGCATTTAGAATCCTGGCTCAGTATAGCTACAGTACAGCTATATAGCTGCAGTATAAAAGCTGCAGGACTTTAAAGGACCATACCGCGACATTGCATGTTTGAGAATATACAACCTGCAGACACATTGCTATTGACAGCAATTTCCCAAAACATACTACTGGAGTGGTGCAGTTTAAAATTGTTTTTCCTACCTTCCAGACCACCATTGGCTTCAGTTCATTCCAATATGCTATAAAAATCAACTTGTAGATACTTGAAAAGTGCTTAAGATACATAATCCATCACAGCAAACATTATATTTATAGGTGTTTTTGTCAAAGTAACTTTATTTAACTGAGCCAACACAGAGCTGCACAGAAGAAAATGTATGCCTCCACTAGGAAATATAGTCCCAGGAGAAGACGGCTTTTACAGAGAAATTAAAATGGCAGCACCTTCTACAATCATGCATAAGTGTTAGAAGGCAAAACACTGAATTTTAGAGTGTGTATCACCTGAACATTTGATTTTGAAAGATTAGGAGATTTGAAAAAACAAAACAAAAACAGGAAAACTCAAAGTTTCATTGGTTTGGAAATAGGTTGTCAGTAATGTATGATATATGCAGGTTGTATTTATTGGGATTAAACATGCCAAATTGTTGGTATGGTCCTTTAAGGCAAAACCAGATGATGCTATCAGCCCTGCAGTGTATTTGTTTGATTAGAGTTTTTTGCGCCATAAATGTTAAATCCCCATAAATAATCCAATTAGAATCTGGCTGACACATATTTGAATCAGTAATTGAACCATTTGCCCTTCATGAAAATGAAGCGTGGGGTTCAATTTCATGAAGGGACCTGGCAACAAATTGCAATCTTCATGCCCTCCCNCCTCCCTCCCCCACTTGTTCATTCTGTGTGACTCATATTTTACTCATAACATTGATTTCATATTGACTAAACTGGCACTGATCCTTGATTATTTCATATTATTCTGTAATACTTCCTTGCTTTAATCTTTGTAATTTACCTGTTTCTACACCTGCAGCTCTTATTGCATCACCTGGCCATTTGAGTAGAGGGAATCTGTCTTTGAACAGCCTCTGCTGAGGTTTCCTCCACTTTCCTTATATAATAAGGTTTTTAGGGAGTTTTTCCTTGTCTTCTTAGAGAGCTTGGGCTGGTCAGGAAGCATTGGTGTGTGGGTCTGTAAAGCCCTTTGACATTATATGTGACACTGGGCTACAAATAAACTTTACTTGATGATAACAACAAACAACGGTATCACTGGTATGGTCCTTTAACTTATCACCTGCTCTGCAGCTGATTTTACTAATAAACTCATCCAGCCAGATATTTTCAGTAAACACTAAGCCTGCCAGCATTATTTCTTATTACAATTAACCAAAACTTTGCACAGTACTTCAAAAGAAACAGAAAATATTGAATTCCATGTTGAAACCGGCACATAGTTTGGAATATCTTAAAAAGAAAAGGGCTTGTGTGTTGATGTGTGTGTTGATGATGGAATGCAGCAGGTTAGGCAGAATTTATGGGAGTCAGACAGATGAAAGCAGTCTTCTTGTCCTCTTCAACCTGCAGAGCCAGGAGCTAAACACGGACTGGCAGAGACGCCAAAAGCTACATATCAAAGTGCAAAAGATACCAAAAGTCTGACACGTTTCTCAGGTTTTGTGTTTTGTCTTGGTGTTCATTTTTGAAAGAATACTGATGTGGTGCAATGAAAGGAAGTGGCAGCCTGAATCAGAGCGGCTTTGATGATGGACTGGATGACGGGACTAAGTGCACTTAGAGCCAATAGTCAACGGTCAAAAATAACAGCAGACATCCGCTGCTGCTCCACTCTGTGTGTGTGTGTGTGTGTGTGTGTGTGTGTGTGTGTATGTGTGTGTGTGTGTGTGCGCATCTGATGACACAGGTGACAGAAAAATCTGTCCAAGTCACCTTTGTGTACTTTCTACTTCCTTCTGGGACTTTTTTTTTTTTTTTTTTTTTTGGTGCCATTTTAGTGTGTTCTTTGTATTTATGCTGTTTTATATTTACACGGTTTTCTTCTTATTTGATGTTTTATATCCTCTTTTAATGTTTCATTGTTTTCATGTCTTTGCTACTTCCTGCTTGAACTTTGACCTGCCGTACCTGCTGTAGCCACTTTGGTGTGTTCGCATTCAGTTTAAAATAGGTACTTTAGATACGTTGATATGTTTTAACTGGGGACATCTTTAAAGGACCACACTGGTGATTTTGCATGTTTGATCCTAATAAATACAACCTGCACACACGTAACATAATGCCAACCATTTTCCAAAATGCATTACTGGAGAGGTAAATAGAATTGTTTTTCTTACCTTCCCGACTGAAAGCGTGCTTGAGATAGATCTTAGTTTTTATAAATTTAACTGGTCCAGCACAGTGTTGCATGTAAGAAAATGTATGTCTCTGTAAGGGAATATAGTACTGGTAAAAGAGCTTTTACTAAGAAATGAAAAACAACCATCCCTTCTACATTCAGACCTTATGTGTTAGCAGGTGAAACATTGGATTTTAAGGTGGGTGTGACACCTGAAAAATTGATGTTGAAAGATTAGGGGGTTTGGCAAAATAACAGAAAAACTAAAATACAGTTTTATGTTTTGAAAAATGGTTTTCGGTAACGTAACCTGTACGCGGTTAGTATTTATTGGGCTCAAGCATGCAGAATCACTGGCATGCTCCTTTAACATCTGTCTCTCTGTTGGTGTTGCTGCCTACTGGACTAAAAATCTATAGTCATGGTGTTGCTGTGTCCACGCAATATATTCTCACAAGTGAATGATGCTCAGAATTATGACTCTAAAACCTGGAATCTGTGGGATTTCCCTTTAAAATGTCGTTTTGCGAGTTTGTCACGGAGGCTGTTCGGCTTTCTGGGAAGGTGGGGTGACCTCACCGTGATGTCAAAGCCTGGAATGAAGCAATCTGGCCTGGATCCAGCAGAGCGGCCTCGTCTCTGCTGACAGCAGCTATTTGATACTCAGCACAATATCAAATACTGTCCTGTGTGCCACCTACGAGTGTGTGTGGGTGTGTGTGCTGGAGTGTGTGTTCTCATACTGTGATCTACTGTGGTGGCGTTGGCCTCTAGGGACACCTAGACAGCTGGCTGGCATAGGAACGCGACGATGACTAAGACCGTTGCAACCCCAAGCCATCCTCCTGTTCCTCCGATCCCATTCCTCCATCATCTCTTTCTTTCTCTCTTTCTGAGCCTGACTCACCACAGGTGGACCGTTTCAAAGCTCGCCGTAAACCTGAGGCTACGAGCGAAGAATAGAAGACGTGCAACACTGACAAAGAGCGAGAAGGGAGAATTTTTGGCCGGCGATAAAAGGCTTTTTTTCCATCTCGTCACCACTGAGTGGATCGATGGAGGAATATGCACTCTGGAACAATTTTGTTTTTTTTTTTNTTTTTTTTTTTTTTTTTGGTTTTTTTTTAATGTTTGAATGAGAAATAATTACACTCGGGATAAATCGGAGCTTTTTACGGCCTCCTTTTAGACTTACTGTTTTCCCTATAAATGATTCATAACGGGGCATTAATTGCAGGAGCGCGCCCCCCTTTGTCATCTCGCCTCCTTACCCATCCGAGCTTTAATTACTTATCGGATTTGCACTTCCATTTAATTTCTTCATTCGATGCATTTCTGCTGAGTGTTTACCTCCAGACGCCGGCGTCGTTTGGAGTTTTGTCCCGGCTGCTGCGGTGTGAAATGAAGCAGGGACTGAATACAGGCGCTGCGGTTCGGGAGGAAGATTGGAGAGGCTCGTTCACGCCGGATTGAGTCCGGGTGAGCTTTGATCTGCTGACAGAAGAGAGAAGCTCGGATCACACTTTCGACTGAATGGTGGAGCTTGTGTGAGAAAATGTTCCTTTTCCCGCTCGGCTGATAAAACCTGAATTATTTTCTTGTCACCTGGCATCAACTCGTCCTGCTTCCGCTTCCTGAAATAACCTTCAGGTTTTTTAAAATGTCATTAAGAAGCGAGATAATGAAGTGATTTTGAGTTTGACAACTTGTTTGAACTTCTGGATCAATCTGTCAGAATGAGACTGGCACTTGGACGCCATATAACACGCGGCAGCTCTTTATTCCCCCCGGGCTTCGCTCTCTTTGAACCTAAATTAATAGCCTGCTTTACCGCGCTGCATATAATTTGAACTCGTCTCTTCGTTCTGCAATTCAGTCTTAATTGCTAAGCTGTCCCATTTCAAGAGTTGTTAAGCAAACGGCGTGAGTGATGGATGTGTGTGGCAGTAAACATCAAATTACTTCATCAAAACCTCTTTGCCGTCGTTGCAGGAGAAGAGTTCAATAAACGGCAAGGACAAACCATATACCCTCGCTTTCTTTCTTTCCTCCCGTTAGCCTCACACCCACAATGATGAATCAGCTTTATTCCAGCGCTTTAAAAAGACAAATTGGGAGCTTGATTTACATTAAATTCTGTCATTCATTCTATCTTCCTGCTTGTCTTTGTGTCACCGTTTCGACATTTATCTTTTGTTCTCTCCTATTTTACTGTCATCCTTACAATCAGATGCTGCTCTTTAATTCATTCGTTGGGATCTCGTGTGGCGTTCTTTTCATTCCTCTCTTGATGTCTCTCTCTCTCGCTCAGATTTTCTTCCATTTGCCGAGTCACTCTCTTTCCTCACGTCTCGCTCAATCAGTCTCTCCTTCAATTTTCATTGATTAAAAGCAGACATGGCCTGCTCCTCTGAGGCGCCGTCCACCTGACTGAGCCAGGCTCAGGGAAGATGAATCACCTGCAGGCCATTTCTATCACTCCACTCTCTTCCACATCCATCCTTCATTGTCCTGACTGTCAACTCCAAAATGAAATGAGCTCCAGAAGTGTGTGTGTGTGTGTGTGTGTGTGTGNGGGGGTTGAAGGGTTATGAGACATCACAACATTCAGCCTTTTGTTAGGCTGTGGTCTCTGTGTGTGTGCGTTGGTGCTTGAGGTGCTACTGAGAACATCTTACTGTGTCTTTGAGTTTGGGGTGGGATTACACACGTAGGCGGAGTTACTGTACCTCAACCTTAACCTAACTCACACCCCACCTGTTATGTTTTACATCATGGAACTCGCTGGTAGGGGATGCTGGAAGTGTATTATGGAGCTCAGAGTTCTTCTCTTGATCAAATATCCTCGTTCCCAGCAAGGCGATATTCTGCAGAAGTCTATGCCATTCTGAGCATTTTGCATTTTTCGATATAGACGGAGGCATAATGTCCATCCATCCATTTTCTATACCCGTTTGTCCTGTTAAGGGTCACGGGGAGCTGGAGTCTATCCCAGCAGTCATTGGGTGAGAGGCAGGGTTCACCTGGATAGGTCACAGCCTATCTCAGGGCTGACAGAGACAAACTCATGCACACCTGCAGTCAATTTAGAGTTTCCAATCCATCTGACCTGCATGTCTTTGGAGGTGGGAGGAAGCCGGAGCACCCAGAGGAAACCCACACAGACAAGGGGAGAACATGTAAACTCCACACAGAAAGGACCCGGTCAGACTCGAACCCGGGACCTTCTTGCTGTGAAGCTACAGAGCTAACCACTGAGCCACCCGTGCTGCCCGAGGCATAATGTTATCCACTAAATACTGCTTTCAGTAGTAGAAGCTCATAGTGCTAATGTTGCTAATGGGTTGTGTTAACACACTGTGTGACAAGGATAAGACAATGATCGCGACCCGCTGCCACTTTTTTAAGTATTAGTTCTAAAGTATTAGTTCTGTTAAACGAGTGTCATGCCCTTGGCTATGGCATTTGTTTATATAGAAGAAGAAAAAGTTAGCAAAAATGGGCCAAATAGAAAAAAGCCTGAAGAAAAACCCAGACTAGGATGCTGTGCCATCTGGAACCCCACCCCAGGATTGAAGACACAGCAAAGGGGTAGTTGCGACTGCCAGCACATCAAGGGTTAAAGGTCAGGCCATCTTAAAAATCATAAATGGAAACTGCTCAATTACAAGTAAAACCACTTCATTCAAATTTTACTTTAATAAAAGAATGGTACATTCACACCTATGGGCGATGTTGAGTTTCTGATAAAAAAAAAAAAAANTAAAAAAAAAAAAAATGTCCAATTGGAAAAACAAAACATGCAGACTCCTCACAGAAAGGTCCAGACAGATTCTGAAGGCTTTAGTAGCTTCATCTGAAGTCTGGTAGATCATCAGGTAGCATCAGAAACCCTCTTTTTGATGAAACTGGAAAGAGTTGTGCCTGATAGTATATGGAGTAGGTGTGATAGTGGGTAGGGCCCACATCTGAGTTTGGATGTTTGTATGAAGCATATGGAGGCCTGAACTCAGGACCTTCTTACTGTGAGGCGAGAAGACCACTGACCCACCATGGTGCCCAGTTAAAATGAGTTCAAACGTACCAAAAAAAGCATCAAAAATGAAATTATCCTTTGTCAAAAATGCCCAATTGAAAGACACTGAAATATAATGTGTAAGCAGCATTTTAAAGTTGCAACTGCTTCATATGACATTGATTTAAATATAGATACTGTTGAGTATTTTAACCTGCAATAAACATATAAAATGTTATGAGCTTATTTTGACGGAGATTCTTAGTCATCCAGGCGGTAGATATGTTGTATGAAAACTCACTCAGGTCAACTGGATTCAAGTTTTTAATTCTGAAATGTTTCACCATCCATCCAAATGGCTTNACTCAGGTCAACTGGATTCAAGTTTTTAATTCTGAAATGTTTCACCATCCATCCAAATGGCTTCATTAGTCAGAAATTATTAGTTATTATTATTATTATTATTATTATTATTATTATTATTATTATTATTAGTTATGAGCTTATGTGTTTTCTTTGTAAAGCCTTTACCTGTAACATGCTAAGTACAACCATCAAAAAATGAAACAGAGTGAAAAGTACTGNAAAAAAAAAAAAAAAAAAGGACAAATCTGTATAGAAGCGCAGTATGTGTAAGTTACTTTCCACCTCTTTCCATGTCCTTGTGGAGAAAGCAAGCCAGGCAGAAATCTACTTTAACGTAATGCACATAATACATTAGGCTAATGGGAACATTCTTCTAAATTTTCTGCTCATAATTTACATAGCGGAGGGTCTAGAAGCACACCAGATACGCAGCTTCAGCAGCTGAGAGGGTACAGATTAGCATAATAGGGCTGAATTATCATGCAGAACCACTGAGAGGAAACAGAACTTTAAGGCCCATCTGGGATTCTGCAGGCGAGATCTCCCCTTTAGATGGATTTTTCCCTGGATTTGTGAGCTGCTGTGCGTCTCGTCCCTCCTTTTTTCCTCTTCCCCATTGCCATTCTCTTTCTTTCATCCAGTCGGGTTTTACTTGCTGCAGCCCTGCTCAGTTTACTTCTTCCCTTGATGGCAGCTGCCCAGCAGGGATAAAGAAGAGAAGCGTTAGCCTCTGTCTCTCCCTCTGGAATGCGATATCTTTTGAAGATGTGAATACTTGCCCTGCCCTCGCTTTCTTCTTTCTTCGGGGCCTCGTGCATGTGAGCAGGAAGCGTAAATTTTATGACCCTGTCCTTTTCATACCACATCCAGTCCAACCCCCCCATGAGCTAGATAAGCAATTCAATCGGTTGAGTCTTTATGTCGTTTTCACTGCAGCGGCTCCCCATCCACAAATTTGAGAGATTTAGCTGAGTTTTTACCTCTGTGCACGTTTTTAATGATGCAGCTACAGCCAGAACTTCACTTTCAAGATTAGAGGTAGAAGAGGAGAGAGTTGAAATGGAGATAATGAGGGATCCAGGGTTGAACTAAACTGTTAGAGATACTCTCACAAAGCTCAGGTAGGAAGATTTCAAGGTTCAGGATTGGTGATGCGCAGCACGTTTTTTTAGGCTGAATCTGGGAGAAAACTTTGACCTGACCTCGGCGATCCCATGTGGCTCTGGATTGTTCATGTTGAAAATTGCTATGAAAGTCCAAACCAGACTTGTTCGTTTTACCACCATGGTGTAGCTCTGCTTCAGTGGTTGAAGGAGTTCACCAACTGTAATTGTTCTTTCAAATCCCTCTAGTCTTTAAAAATGGACTAAAACTCAACTCTTTAGAGAACTTCTTCACAACTGAAGGTATTCAGGAGCTAAAGCTTTATATACCTGCTGCAGCCTTCTGACATTTAAAGTCCAGTGGAACAAAACTTTTTTGTGGCACTTTTACCTCCACCAAGGAGGTTTTCTTTCTTTTTCTTTTTTTTATTTGGGAAGGATTACTCAAAAAGTTTTGACCTGAAATAGACAAAGGGCTGGGCATGGCCTAGGAGAGAACCTATTACATTTAGGTGTAGATACTGACCCATAGGTGGGTACAGTACAGCAACTGTTTTAAAATAATTCTTTAACAACTGAAGATATTTTTGATATTTCTTGTCAAAGCCACCTATTTCTTCAAATTTCTCACTCAATCTCAAAAACATTAGACACATTTATCTTGTGATAGACTAGCAATAGGTGCAGTTTAGTCTAGATCCATATGGTGGCCTCAAGGCATGAAGGTTGTGGGTTCAGAGCCACATGCTCGACTTTTCACATTCTATTCTGAGAAAAAATTTCATTGCTGAAGTTTAGAATTTATTGTTTAAGAACTATTGTTTGGTATTTTCTCTGTGATTGGTGCATTGCTTTTGTTATACTAAACTTCAGTTTTATGTTGCCTCTGATAAAGGGGTCTGCAAAACGAATAAATTTAAATGTTTTAAGAATTTAAATGAATATTGCAACGATTCTTTCCAAAATCATTTGAGCATCAACAGGCTTAAAAGGTGGCTGTAAAAAGTCTGTTTTATCCTCATTGGTGGAGATCAGCAGCTTTGTTCAAGAGTACAGATAGGTACAATAAATACCAATAGTGACCAGCTTGTAAAGGACCATACCGGCCGTTTTTGCATATTTGAGCCTAATATATTCAATTTTCATACATGTTACGTTACTGACAATCATTTCCCAAAGAATAAAACCATATTTCAGCTTTCCTGATATTTTGCAAAATCTCTTAATCTTTCAAAATCAAATATTCAAGCGATACACCCACCTTAAAAATCCATATTTCTCCTGCTAATAGTTACACAGCCTTATGAAGTCACGGTCCTTTAAATTTTTCCATAAACGCAGGTTTTCTTTCAGGACTGTATTCTCCGATGGAGACAAAAGGCACTTTTCCACTGTAGGGCCAAATGGTTACCAAGGCCACTTCGTGCCATTCCATTCTGTGCTGCTCTGGACTCATGGGAACGGTAACCGTTTCTGTTACCATCTGTGGGGCTGCTAAAACCAGACAGCAAGTGACACAAGTGAACACAGCACATTTGTGTTTGGAAACACAACCGCTCGGAGATGAGATTACTGCACCAATCGCTGAAAATTATACTCTGTATCAACAAAATTATGCCAGACGTTTAAAATAAAAGGCTTAACTTAAAAAATACCTGACTTATCCTTTGGCCTCATGACCCAGCTATCAGATGTGGAGTCACAAAACTGACGTAAACCAAATCAATGAATTCCTATGTCATTACGCCCACCTACCAAAAGGGTTCTGCTGCTCTAAGCACAGTTACCTATCTGTGCTGAGAAAACCGTGCTGGGCATGCCAAACCGTTTCCAGGTGGAAACACCATTAAAACCATTCCTCTCCATGCTCAGAACCGTTTGGCCCAACAGTGGAAAAGAGCCAACTCCGCACTTTTTATTTGTGCTTAAATGCTGAAATTACGCAGCTTTGAAAAAAACCTGAATACACATCTTGTTGGTGATGATGGATTACCTATTCCAAGAACATTTCA
>VXCM01005469.1:0-47087 GCA_014773175.1 Lucifuga dentata
AACGTTCTTGGGATAGGTAATCCATCATCACCAACAAGACATGTATTCAGATTTTTTTTAGAAGTTTTGTAATTTTACCACAATAATAATAATAATAATAATAATAATAATAATAATAATAATAAATGAATAAATAATTTTGTTTTTAGCGCAATAAAAAGTGTGGAGTGAATGTATGCCTCCACCGGGGAATATAGTCCCAAAAGAAGACCTGCGTTTATGGAAAAATTTAAAGGACCGTGACTTCATAAGGCTGTGTAACTATTAGCAGGAGAAACATGGATTTTTAAGGTGGGTGTATCACTTGAATATTTGATTTTGAAAGATGAAGAGATTTTGCAAAATCAGGAAAGCTGAAATACAGTTTGTCCTTTGGGAAATGGTGTATGAAAATTGAATACTGTATTATTAGGTTCAAACATGCAAAATGGATGGTATGGTCCTTTAATATCAATATAATGTAAAATACATCTGTATAGCGACATGATTTGTAATGATGACGTAATAATATTGTGTAATGTTAATGAGTTTGTGGCAGATAAATGGTGTATTTTTTGGTGTACTGCGCCTTTAAGACGCCGCTCAGAGAGGCACCAGCGTCGCTGTTTGACGCTCAGGAAGTGGACGAAACCACTAAAAATTCCCGCAGGTCCGACACTGATGGCCTCAGAGTTTCAAATGTGTTCAGACTGAGTATTTCTGGAGTTTCCGTGGATTTGAGACGAGAATGCTGGATGGTTGCGCTGATGAAATTCACCAGAGACATATGCAGGCTGCTGGGACTCAGCAGCGGTAAGAAACGTCCCACTTTCCCAAACTTTCTCAACTCAGATACAAGTTTCAGGGATTCTGTACGCGGCGTGACAGCGCGGAGCAACGCCTGGGTTTTCACGCGTCGTTTGTTTAAAAAAAAAAAAAAAANTTTAAAAAAAAAAAAAAAAGTTTCGCGTGCGACTTTGTTGAGAAGCTCAAACTGCATTCGAGGTCAAACAATGAAAGTTCCTTTTTGCCATGTTCCACCCTGCGAACATCTCCTCCTCCTCCTTCTCCTCCCTGCGCCCTCTCCGCGTTCAAACAACGCTCACTTTCGCGTTAAAACTCACCGACGAAGTCCGAAAACACGAAACATGAAGTTACACGTGTTTTTAGTCTAACGGTGAGGAGAATAGCGTGGCGAGAGTTCAGCGTTACACGTCGGTATGATAACAATGCTTCATAAAGGTGGCAGAGGCCCGCAGTGTGACCAGTGATTCATTTAGGAGAAGTGGTTCTCAAACTGTGGAACGAATTCCACTGGTGGTACTTGGAATCTGTGGAATTTTATAGTGATGTGTTCAGGTGTTCTTCTTTACTGTGGAAGAAAAGTTTCCAGACTCCAAACATTTTTTTAACTATCGTACATACTTGAGTATAAGCGAGTTTTTATTACCAAATTTCACAGAGTAAATCGTGGGTCAGCTTATACATGAGAAATTCAAATTTGATCCCAGAGAAGGAAATTTCCAGGGGTGGAAATACTACCATTACCACTACCCATGAAAATAGTTTAAATCATACCTTAGAATGAGATATTTCCTGACTAAACATCTTATCCAGTACATTTTGCAGCGGCCAGTAAGCTCTGCTGTCATTGGTCAGTTACGGTAATCAGCTGCTGAAATAAATATCATGAATAAATAAATATCATCAGTATCAGAAAATCATAAGAATACTATGACAATACTCAGAAAAACAGGTAATTTGCTAAACAATAAAAGTGATGGAACAACATCAGGGGGTCAGCTTATATACGGGTTTCTTTAAAAATCTACATTTGCAGGTAAAAATCAGGAGTCTTATACATGAGATCGATCGGCTTATACTGGAGTATATGCAGTTATTAATTTTCAGAAAGTAGAGAAACCCTTTCAAAAATCAGAAAACGTATTTATGACTGGGTGATGCTAAGTAAGATAATTTACAGTAAGGGACCATAAAATACACAACGGATTTCAGTTTTCATATATTTGAGCTGTATGAACACTTTTATGATGTTTATTGTATGTAGTCCTAAACAACTATGCCATAAAATGAGGTAGAAAAATAACAATGGAACGATTAGATTTTTGTTTTCTGTTTAGGTGATGTGCTTGTCTGACAGAATGAGATTTCATAATAAATAAATTTAATAACGGCATGTTCGCTGTGATGAATTATTTATCTCAAACACATTTCAAGTCTCTAAAAGTTGATTTTTACAGCGTAGTGGAATGAACTGAAACCAATTGCAGTCTGGAAGGTAGGAAAAATAATTCTAATATTTACTGCTCCAGTAGTATGGTTTTGAAAATGTTTGTCAGTAACTTAACGTGTATTCAGGTTGTATTTATTGAGCTCAAACCTGCACAGTCATCGGTATGGTCCTTTAATTAGATTGAAATCAGCATAAATTAGCAGACATAGGTTATGGAACTGTTAATAGATATATTTGGGCGTGTTAACTTTATTTTGGTGGATTCTCCTCATTCTCTGATCCATGATGTATGTCTGAAACTGCAGAATCCTATTAATGACATACATGTGTACTTCTTACTCGCATTACTTCCTTAAACAGAGTACAGGCAAATAATGGAAGTATCGTGTGCATGTAAATGTACTGAGTGTGTGTGTGAAAGGAGTTCCAGCTTGCTGCATTACAGATCGTATGTATTTGATGTCCTACCACTAAAAGTCTGTTGTTGCAGATTATCACAAAGTTATGGGTGTTAATTAGGTTTTTAATTTTTTTGTATTTTTTATCTCGTTCCATGTGCTCATGATGTACTCATCACTTCCTGTATATGTGTGGCGTTTTCACTTTTGATGTGTTGTAGCACAGCAGTTGTGTTTTGGTTAAAGGAGTGAATGTAAACACACACACACACACACACACACACACACACATGGTTTCCTGTGGTTTTTCTTCAAGCTGGTGTGGAACTTAGAAGTGCTTGGTTTGCTCACAGGTGCTACTGAACAAAGTTTGAGAATCCCTGATGTAGGGTTATTTGAGATTCTAGTGACATGTCTTTAAAGGAGCATACAGGTGAGTTTTGCATGTTTGAGCCTAATATATACAGTATAACCCACATACAATTTACATTACTGCCAAACACTTTTCAAAGTACTACTAGAGCAGTAAATATTAGAATTATTTTTCCTGCCTTCCAGACTGTCATTGGTTTCAGTTCATTCCAGTACACTACAAAAATCAACTTGTACAGACTTGAAACAAGTTTAGACACATAATCCATCACAACGAACATGGTGAAGTAACTTTATTTTGCTGATCCAACGTGGAGCTGCACAGAAAACGATGCACAGTGTCCTGCACAAAGATTGGTACCTTGGTAAATAAAAACAAAATGGGTTGTGTAAAAAAATAAAAAATAAATAAGTCTTTTGTTTATTCTCTAGATTTTTCATTCAAAAATATTAACAAAAATATTTAACCTTTAAATAAAGTAAAATAATTGAAAGGAAAAAGAAATTCTTATCATGAAACAGATATGTTTCTCAATAGGTCTGGTGGCGTCTGATCGTAGTTTTGGAGACTTTCTGTTACCAAAACCAAAGTAACATCTGCAATTCTCCAGCTGTTATTCTTGGAAATTCTTTAATCATCATCATCTTCACCATCATCATCATCATCCTCCTCCTCCTGTGTGTGGAGTCAATATACACATGTCCTCTTCCAGGACCATTGAGAAACATATTTGATATTTGTTTCATGATAAGAATTTCTTTTTCCTTCCATTAATTTTAATGAAAGGTTATATTTTTGTTAATATTTTGAATGAAAGATCAAGAGGATAAACAAAGAAATTTTTATTTCACAGCCCATTTTGGTTTTATTTACCAAGGTTGACAATATAGGGCTCTGGATAGGTTGACAGATGAGGTTAGACAAGAATCCCCTTGGACTATGATGTTTGCAGATGACATTGTGATCTGTAGTGAGAGCAGGGAGCAGGTGGAGGAAAACCTAGAGAGGTGGAGATATGCCCTGGAAAGGAGAGGAATGAAGGTTAGCCGCAGCAAGACAGAATACATGGCTGTGAATGAGAGGGACTCAAGTGGAATGGTGAGGTTACAGGGAATAGAGATAAAGAAGGTGGAGGATTTTAAGTACTTAGGGTCCACAGTCCAGAGCAATGGAGAGTGTGGAAAAGAGGTGAAGAAACGTGTGCAAGCAGGTTGGAATGGGTGGAGAAAAGTGTCAGGTGTGATGTGTGACAAAAGAGTCTCGGCAAGAATGAAAGGAAAGGTGTACAAAACGGTGGTGAGACCAGCGATGTTGTATGGCTTAGAGACAGTGGCACTGAGGAAAAGACAGGAGGCAGAGCTAGAGGTAGCAGAGACTAAAATGCTGAGGTTCTCTTTGGGAGTGACGAGGATGGATAGGATCAGGATCAGGATCTGAGTCGTGATGGTGTTATTTTTGCTGAGCTGTGTGTCAGAATGGCGCATTTAAGAGGCGTTGTTGCTTGTTAAAGCTGCAGTCCGTGATGTTGCATCTGACATTCCTGTGAAGCAGCTCACCTTTCAGCTCATTTACTCTCCTCCAGACTCACACACACAGACGCCTTTGTTGCTTTTGTCCAGGGATCTCGGATCATTTATTTGTTAGGAGAGCTTTCCGTTAACGTATAGACGATTTGACAAAAAGCCTGATTGAGCTGGTGGGGATGGAGCCGAGCTTTGGGAGCGGCTGTGTCTTGACATGTGAGCAGCGAGACTCGGACAGCTGAAATTCCTTCCACTTTCTCATGCTGCAGACGCTAACGTGCTGCGGTAGCATTCTTCGCTAGCAGTTGCAGCAGAGCATTAGATTATTTTTTAAAAATCAGAGATTTCAATAAAGATATAAAGCAAGAAAATCTCACAGTGTTAGTGAAACAAAGTCACAAGGTTTCCATTGAAAACCTGCAACATTTTGAGAATATTTCGAAATAAAAGTCCAAAGTTCCAGGTGTTACAAGAGCTTAAAGGACCATAGTGGTGATTTTGCATGTTTAATCCCAATAAATACGACCCACATACATGTCATGTTATTCACAACAATTTCACAAAACATAAAACTGTTTTCCTATTTAGTTTTCCTGTTATTTTGCCAAATCCCCTAATCTTTCAAAATTAAATGTTTAGGTGATACAACCACCTTAAAATACAAAGTTTCATCTGCTAACACTTATGTACGATTGTAGAAGGTCGGGCTAGTTTAAAGGACCATTACCACCCATTACCACCCATTTTGCATGTTATTCAATTTTCATACATGGACCATGCAAAACGGTTCTTTAATATCACCAACATGGTCCTTTAAAATGGACCATGAATGAATTTTAAGTTGAATTAAAAATGTTTTTCCTACCTTCCAGACCTCCATTGGTTTCAGTTCATTCTGCTATTAAAATCAACTTGTTGATACTTGAAACGTTCTTGGGATAGGTAATCCATCATCACCAACAAGACGTGTATTCAGGTTTTTTTAGAAGTTATGTAATTTTAGTGTTTAAGTGCAGTAAAATGTGCAGAGTGAATGTATGCCTCCACCAGGGAATATAGTCCCAAAAGACCTGTGTCTATGGAAAAATTTAAACGACTATAAGGCTGTGTAACTATTAGCAGGAGAAACATGGATTTTTAAGGTGGGTGTATCACTTGAATATTTGATTTTCAAAAATGAAGAGATTTTTCAAAATATCAGGAAAGCTGAAATACGGTTTTATCCTTTGGGAAATGATTGTCTAATGTAACATGTTTGAAAACTGAATATATTAGGCTCAAACATGCAAAATGGTCGGTATGGTCCTTTAATTTCCTCAGTAAAAGCTGTCTTCTCCTGGGACTATATCCCCTGGCGGAGACATACAATTGCTGCAGCTCCGTGTTCGATCAGTTAAATAAAGTTGTTACATCATGATATTGACTGACTCAGTCAAGCATAGCTGGAGCATTAGCTAGCTGTACTTCCTGTGCAGAAAAAGCTAACAGTGGAGTGAAATTAGCTAAGCGGTGACTTGTTATGATGTATGAACAGTGCTAGTTTAGCTGCTGCGCTAACTTCAGGTGAGTTCTTGGCTTGTGGATTTGGACTTCAGAGAGTATTTAAGTTTAGCATTATAGAGGCTATTTAGTGTCATAACCTGCCAAAGATAGATCAGATCTGATGACATTATAAATCATTTTATTTATGTTTTATACACAAAGACGAGCAGCTAAAGCTAATCTGAGTTACTGTTTACAAGCTAAAATATTCCAGGATTTAGTTATTTATGTATTTATTGAAGGGAAACACTTGATTGTTTCTACTTTTACACTTATTTGTTTTTACTCACGTTGTTACAGTTTGCTATATTGCTTACTTCTAAGATTACCATGACAGCGTTGTTCAGTTTACATCCTTATATCAACTTGAATGTTGTTATTGGAAAAATACATTCAGATATCATATTATTTTACGGTTATATCGCCCAGCAGCAGAGAGAATGTTAAGCAGCTCCAGTCTGTAGAACAGACAGCAGAAACAGGGAGTTGTGTGACTGCTGCTGATTGCATCGTCATCCTGCAGGAAAATATAAATGATGCTGGACTGACAGAAACGTCGCATGAAGAGCTGCAGTCGCTTCATGACTGAGTCACACATGAGGTATGAATGTGGAAAGCTTTGCTGAAGGGATGAAATCCAACACCACAATTGTTCCTTCATGTTTATCTTCCTCTTCTCATGTCTGCTGTCGTCGGACCTAATTAGGCGTCAGGATTCTGGTTCCACCTTTCCAGTCAGGCTCGTGCTTGTCTTTTTTTTTTTTTTTANTTTTTTTTTTTTTTTAAGTTTTTGACAGAAAATATTGGGTTCACACACAGGCGGGCCGGACAGGTCAGCTTGTGGGGATTTTCTACGGCTTGTGAATCCAGGGCTGTGTGGAGCTGTATCAAACTGGCTCTCAAAGGACCATACTGGTGATTTTCCATGTTTAAGATCAATAAACACAACCCGCATACACGTTACGTTACTGATAACCAATTTCCAAAACATAAAAGGATAATTTAGTTTTCCTGTTATTTAGCGAAAGCCTACGGAGCCGAAAACTGCATCCCCTCCTTTCTCAGCCCTGAGCAGGCTTACATGCACCAAACTCACCCTGTTACATCAAAATAGCCCAAATGTGAGTTTTTAATGTTATTTCATCCCTTCATCTTCACAGTGGGATGCATTTTTTGGCAGGTGTCTCTCTGCTGAGATAGCATCTTGTGAGCATGAGAAATGATCTTTTTTTGTTTTTTGTTCCTTTAGGGGTTCTGTAAAATCCCCTATTCTTTCAAGCTTAATGTTTGTTTACCTGAACATTTGATTAAAAAGTTGGAAAAAAATTTAAATATTAACATTTTATGTTTTGCCTGCTAACGCGTCTGTCCGAATGTAGAAGGAACAGTTGTTTTAATTTCTCTGATGGAAAGCCGTCTTCTCCCTTCTCCTGGGAATATGGACTATTTTCCCTGGTGGAAACACATTGGCCCAGATTCATAAAAAATGGCGATACGGACAGTAACGTTGCCTTAATGTGCACCGTGATGATTGAGGCGCATTCATAAAACTTCTTCTAGATAATCAGCGCACCGCTGTCACTTGAAGGCAGCGTTGCTGTGAGGTGTGTCAGGTAAAAGCTGATGAAGATCAGTGTGTTAATGAGCTGCNTGAAGGCAGCGTTGCTGTGAGGTGTGTCAGGTAAAAGCTGATGAAGATCAGTGTGTTAATGAGCTGCTGCATATTTATCAGCCACCGTTTATCCTAATTTATCTGGTTTTAAAGCCACAAATCAGCAAAAGAAACATACATTTTGTGTTAGAGCTCCTTGTTTTAAAAGACTGACACTAAAATAACAGGTAAACGGTGCAGTCACGCTGCACTAGGGTGGTGGTGGTGAGGAACTCAGACATGCGCAGCAGGTGAGGTAATATTTAACGGAGCGCCTGAACGTGTCTTAGATCGGATCAAAACTCACCATTTAAAAACTGACTGATCAGATGAGTGACTTTATCAGAGTTATTGATCACTGACATACGTGAGGCAAATACAGTTTTAAATGTTGCCCAGATTTCATACCGCTGAAATTTACTACCGGAATGAAGCAGGTCTTATTTTTAGTGTGTCGGTTTGTTTTATAAATAGCTACCACAACACGCAAATAAGGAAATATCTCAGTAACACCTCTTTCAAGGCAAATGGTAAAATATGTTGGTAACAGGCGTTCATGAGTGAGCAAACGTGGTTGCGCCATGATATTTGAAAACATGCGCTATGAATCTGGGCCATTGTCTTCCATGCAGCTCCATGTTGGATCGTTTAGATAAAGTTACTTCAACAGAAACTTAATAGATGTATTGTTCTCCGTGATGGATTACCGTAAATGCTCTATTAGTGGGCGGGGCCTTTATTTACCGCAACTGCAGAGAGAATCCGGCCAATGTAGGAGACAGGCTTTTATTAGAGACAGGCCTTTATTTCTGATTTTGCCGATGGACAAACCCATAACTGCATAAAAACACACCGTCACAAGGAGAACATGTCAGTGCGAACATGCCTCAGGCAGAAAGCTTCATTTTCATCAACTTTTCCTGGTTGGTGGTGACAGTGGGCTCCATGTTTCCAGCTTTGTTACACGTTGAGCCGGTCGTGTCTTCTGGCTGGAGGGACGACGGCTGGAGAGGTTTTTAAGCAGTTTGGTATCAAACATGGCTGCTGTCATCTGGTGGCAGCAGCACATTACACTCACAGTTTCCTGAACCAGTAAAAGACAAACACCAAACCCACCTTTATATGAGACCGGCTTTTATTTCATCCGCTGACTCCGCCCCTCAGTTATTATTAGATACTAGCTATTATTTGAATACCGGCTTTTAATAGAGAATTTACAGTGATTATCTCAAACACATTTAAAGGCTCTACAATTTGATTTTCATAGCGTACTGGAATGAATGGAAGCCAATGGCAATCTGGAAGGTAGGAAAAATATTCTAAAAATATTCTAAAATGTAGTCCTTCAGTAGTATGTTTTTGAAAATGGTTGTCTGGTTGATTAGAGGGCAAAGGTGGCACGCTTTGACCCCACATCAAAGCAGGGCTGAAAAACTGGGTTCCAGCTCACGTCGGCTGGGCTCAGGTTGGTGTGAATGTGATGGAAAAGGAAGAGGGTGCGGCTTGGTGCGATTCAGCACCGTTAAGCCTTTAGCAGGGGAAAACTTTCAAGCATCAAGAGACATCATTCCTGTCTCCACTCATCGTCATTAAGATTTTAGCATTTTGTTATCAACGGTCATGCTGACTTGATTTAAATATGAATGGAGGAAGGCGGCTTGTTTGCCATTCAAATAAGCTTGTTTGTCAGGTTTACCTGCTTACAAAGTCCAACATCTGCTTGAAATATGCAGATGTTAAAAGTTGTAGTCACTTCCTTCTGTTACAGAGCAGCATTGTACATCATCTCATGTTTCCTGAGTATGCGCTCGACTTTTAATTCAGGAACTAGTCTAGTGACCATTTCCCTTTGGAGAGGAGTTTCATTTATCGTATGCTGAGCAAACCATGTAAGAAGGTTAAGAAGAATGAACTCTGATCTGTTTCTTGTAAAATAAATATTCTTGTGGAATTCTTCACCTCGTGCACACATCACTCAGACGTCTCTTTTCTGTACCTGGTATAAAGGCTTTTACGGTCTTAAAGAGCTTTTCTTTGTTTCACAATACCTGGTCACCAAATACAAAGAGTGATTCAAGGACTTAGCAGATTTATATTCTCACATTACATAGAATCATGTCAGTGATTAAAGGATCATACTGTGCCTAATATAGCCTAATATATTCAATTTTCATATATGTAAGGTTAATGACAATCATTTCCAAACCATTTCCTACTGGAATGCTGAATTAAAAATGTTTTTCCTACCTTCCAGACCTCCATTGGTTTCAGTTCATTCTGGTACGCTATTAAAATCAACTTGTTGATACTTGAAACGTTCTTGGGATAGGTAATCCATCATCACCAACAAGACGTGTATTCAGGTTTTTTTAGAAGTTATGTAATTTTAGTGTTTAAGCTCAATAAAAAGCGTGGAGTGAATGTATGCCTCCACCGGGGAATATAGTCCCAAAAGAAGACCTGCGTTTATGGAAAAATTTAAAGGACCGTGACTTCATAAGGCTGTGTAACTATTAGCAGGAGAAACATGGATTTTTAAGGTGGGTGTATCACTTGAATATTTGATTTTGAAAGATTAAGAGATTTTGCAAAATATCAGGAAAGCTGAAATACAGTTTTATTCTTTGGGAAATGATTGTCAGTAACATAACATGTATGAAAATTGAATATATTAGGCTCTAATGATTGTCGATCAGGCACCATTGCTGTTATGGTCCTTTAAAACAAGGCTTCTTCCACAGCATTAATTGTATCTCTTAAAGGGTCATACCAGTGATTGTGCATGTCTGAGCCCAATATTAACAATCCATATAAACATTATGTTAACTGACAACCATTTTCCAAAACATAAAGCCATATTTTAGTTTTTCTGTTATTTTGTCAAATACCCTAATCTTTTAAAATCCAGTGTTCAGGTGATACACACACGTTAAAATTCAATGTTTCACCTTCTAACATGTATGCACGATTGTAGAAGACACAGTCATTTTAATTTCTCGGTCTTTTCCTGGGACTCTACTTCCTGATGGAGAAATACATTGGTTTCCGTGGAGCTCCATGTTGGATCAGTTAAAGTTACTTTGACAAAAAACCCTAACAGACATGTTGTTCGCTGTAATGGATTGTTTATGTCAAGCATATTTCAAGTCTCTACAAGTTGATTTTTATAGCGTACTGGAACGAACTGAAGCCAATCGTAGTCTGGAAGGTCGGAAAAACATCTGAAATTCACTGCTAAAGTAGTATTTTTGAGAAATGGCTGTCGGTAATGTAACATGTTTACGGATTATATATCTTGGGCTCAAACCTGCCGAAATGATCCTTTAATGACTCAATCACAAATCTATTTTTATGTACTGTCTCTCAAACATAGTTTTAAACAACTTGCGTTACTTTATGACCAGCACATCTTAAAACAAAATGAGTATCATATGACTTTGTTTCCTACAGGGCATTTGCTGAATAAATTAAAAAAAAAAAAAAGAAATCATACAGGAGAACATATGGCAGCATGGCCTGCAAAATCTCTGTCATCTGTATTGTATTAGTACTGCCTGTTCAGGGCCGGATCAGGATAATGATCAGGGCTTAGAGGGCTGACGTGTTATGTGTTGCGTGTTGTGTGTTTATTCCAACAGTCCCCCCTGTCCAGCAGCAGGAGGAACAGATGCAGTGTGGAGCTGAGACCTCTGACCCAAACGACGACACCACTCTGTCACAGGTAAACAAATGCTGTGGGACTGACAGGGCATCGTCAGTGCTGAAAGAGCGGACAGTACAGTGTGCAACTCTGTGTGTATATGTGGGTGTGTATTTAGGATGTATTAAATGGAGAGGAGGACCTGAGTGAGGAGGAGAAGCTCAGGCAGAGGGCAGAGCGACGCAGGGCCAAGAGGAAGGTGAGTGTGTGTGGGCGGAGCTTGGAGGGAATTTTCTAAGGGAGCGGATCATCAATACACTCTGGTTCCACTAAGTCCTTGAAGAACTCGCTAAAGCCGATTTCCACGTCACCAACCAACACGGTTTAGTCACTGATACTGCCAAAACCACGGGGGGATTCATAAAACACGGCGCCAGATTTCATGTGTTGATGTTTCGAATATCGTCACCCAACCACGTCCCTCATTCATAAACATCTGTTACTGACATGTTTTAGCATTTGCTTTGGAAGTGGCGTCACAGTGGTGTTTCCTTATTTACGTGTCAGGAAGTGATTCATAAAACACACTGTCACACAAAAATGAAGACACGTTTCAGTCTCATGTCAGCATGTGACCGAAGGGTTGCTGGTTCAATCCTTGGACTAGCAGGAGAAACCTGGGTTGGGGAGGTGAATGAGCATTACCAGTCCCTCCTTCATTGTCACCACTGAGGTGCCCTTGAGCAAGGCACCTAATCCTCAAAAGCTCCAGTGGAGCTGCTCAGCAGCAGCAGTCTGTGGTTGTACTGAGCAGCTTCCAGGGTGTGGGTGTGTGTGTGGCGTTCTTGCAAAAGAGCATTCAATGCTCGGTGAACTATCTCTGGATAAATAAAGATTTAAAAACATTTTTTTTTAACCCTGACTGACATTTTAAACTTTATTTGCTTCACATGTGTTAGAATCAGAGCTTTATTGACGTACTATCCTTATACAAGTACGCAGGCGGGATGAAATGCTGTTTAGTGCTTAGACAGGAAGTGCAGTAACAAGACGAAGAGCATAGACAGAATAGTGCAAAGTAACACATTTACTGTACTGAAGTAAGAGTAAAAGTCTGTGCAACGAGTTCATAATTCCATAAAGTTCCATAACATGGGGTCATGCATTTTGGCATGTGCAGAGAGTTTAAGGATCAGATAGAGTGCAGATAAAGTGCAGGTGCAGTCACAAGTGGAGGTATTTGTGTGTGTGTATTTATGTGTTGGAGTGTGAGAGATTGTGTGAATGTGTCAGTGTGCTCATTCCCCATGGGGGGGGGAGGGGGGACGGCAAGGTGTTGAGGAGCCTCACTGCCTGGGGGAAGAAACTGTTGGATAATCAGGAGGTGGCGGCTCGTATGCTCCGGTACCTTCTGTCAGATGGCTGGGAGGAGAACAGTCCATGAGAGGGAGGGGAGGGGTCAGCCATAATGGAGGTGGCACAGCAGAGGGTGTATTTGAGGCTGTGATGGCTGGGAGAGGAACCTGGATGATTTTCTCATCTGTCCTCAATATCTGCTGGAGGGACTTCTGGTCTGAGGCTTTGCAGCTCCCAGACTAGATGGTCTGGTTCCTCAGTAGATGTACATGTGAGGCAACTACAGTTTAAAACATCACTCAGGTTTCATACTGACGACATAGTTAAAACCAGACTGAAACTCGTCTTATTTTCTATTGATTGTGTGTGTTTTGTGAATAAGGACACGCCATAGTCACGCCTCTTGCAACGCAAATGCTAAAACATGCTGGAATCATGTGTTCATGCATTAGGGAATGTGGTTATGATACAATATTTTCCCTTATCAACACTGACTCTGGCACTATGCTTTATGAATCCCGCCCAGACTGTTTATTCTGCTTTATACATTTGGAGAAAATGTGTTTCATGTGTGAAATACTGAATCTGTTGCAGCGTCGTAGGAAACGTAAGAAGCAGGAGCAAGTCAAACAGAGTGAAAGTGCTGAACAGGTAAAGGCTTGACTTTTGGCCTTTGGAAACTTACTGACACCTTCTACAAGTCCTTCTTTCTTTATGAAAAGCTGAATGTTTATGTTTGCACATTAGGATGATGAAGACGAGGATGGCGGTGCAGAGTCTGAGCTGGATGAGAGCGAGTCAGAAGCAGAAGCTGCTGGTGAAGATGAGAAAGAAGAGCGAAATGATGAGATAAGATCAGCTGCCTCACTCAAAGCTCCTGAAGGAGCAGTCATGGCTCCTTCAGGAAACAAAGCACATAAGAAGACTCAGACCAGAGCCACCGAGGAGGTTAATGAAGTTCAAGATCCGTCTTTTTTGAATAAGCTGCCATTGGTGCTTGAAGGCCAACAACGTCTGTGTTTGTGTCCCTCAGGAGCCAGAGTGGGATGTAAGCAGTGCCTTCTTTGCTAACGCCGCTAGTCATATTAAGCCCAAAGGATCGAGCCGCAAGTCCAAAGAAAACAAGGAGAATGAGGCCAGACGAGAGGTGAGCAGATCTGACAGATGTTATGAGATGAGAGGTGAGCAGATCTGACAGATGTTATGAGACGAGAGGTGAGCAGATCTGACAGATGTTATGAGATGATCTGACAGATGTTTTGAGACGAGAGGTGAGCAGATCTGACAGATGTTATGAGAAGTGAGCAGATCTGACAGATGTTATGAGATGTTATGAGAAGAGAGGTGAGCAGATCTGACAGATGTTATGAGACGAGAGGTGAGCAGATCTGACAGATATTATGAGATCAGTGAGTTCAGCAGCAGCTCACGATGATCCATCAGTCAGAAGCATCAGGCGTTGTAGCAGGTTTATTCTGCTGGGTGGAATCCTGGACTTGAGACCCTGAAAGCCTCTAACAGCAGTGTGTGTGTTGTGTTGTAGCAAAGTGAACTCAGAGATTGCTTAGTTTTATCTTTAAAGGACCATACCATCCATTTTGCATGTTTGAGCCTAATTTATTCAATTTTCATACATGTTATGTTACTGACAATCATTTCCCAAAGCATATTACTGGAACGGTGAATTAAAAATGTTTTTCCTACCTTCCAGACCTCCATTGGTTTCAGTTCATTCTGCTATTAAAATCAACTTGTTGATACTTGAAATGTTCTTGGGATAGATAATCCATCATCACCAACAAGACGTGTATTCAGGTTTTTTTAGAAGTTACATAATTTTAGTGTTTAAGCTCAATAAAAAGTGTGGAGTGAATGTATGCCTCCACCGGGGAATATAGTCCCAAAAAAAGACCTGTGTATTTATGGAAAAATTTAAAGGGCCATGACTTCATAAGGCTGTGTAACTATTAGCAGGAGACACATGGATTTTTAAGGTGGGTATATCACTTGTCAGTAACGTAACATATATGAAAATTGAATATATTAGGGTCAAACATGCAAAATGGGTGGTTGGTCCTTTATTAACCTCTGAACGACTTCCTCTCGTTCAGAGGTTAATCTGAGGTCTGCTGAGGGCAGACTGTGTGGTGTGACAAATAGAAGACCGACGCCGAGCTCGCTGAAACCAAGGTCATTAATTAAGGTAAATAAATTTTTATTTTTGTTTTTTTATTTATTTATTTACAATGGGACAATGCACATTAATAAACAATAAAATGTAAATATGCCAGATTTAGCCAAAGTTGACTAATTTTCATCCATAGTCTCATGCCAAGATGACAAGATGGCTACCTACAATACAAAATAATTAAACCACATAATATACACATAAAATACAGATCCATAAAATACTTCTAAACACATCAACAAGCAATCAGTAACAATTCTAAAAAATCACATATCATAAAATCACATATATTTCAAAAGACAGCTCTGACATTTACATTACTCGATCTGATAAGAATAAACAAATCCCTTCCTCCATCCTTCAAATGCAGAAATGAAGGTTTGCAAATTTGATTATCTATCAGCCATTTCTTTAGTTACTTAGCAAATGAATTAAAGGTATTGAGAGCTCTAATGTATGCTGGTGTAGAATTCCATTAGTGTGCAGCTTGAATTGAAAAGGCAGACTGGCCAAATTGTTTTATTTGTTAAAATATGTCAGAATATTTTCTCTTTAGTAAATGTGTGGGATAGGGCTGGATATCAATTCTGACCTTTCAATTCGGTTAAATTCTGTAAAGTTTTCTTCAGGTGATGTCTTCTAAATTACATTATTGTATAAAAAAGTGAAGATGTTCTTTCAAAATACATGTTGAAAACTTAATGAGTGTATGAAAGGAAACAGGTTCAGGCTGACCTTTGACCCCTTTGGCTCTGATGCTCTTTGACCTCCATATGAAGCTTGGTGTAGCCGCCTCACTAACGTGTTGTAGTGTTGCTCAGCGTTCCATGATTGCAGGATTTGAAGCGTGTTCCTAACTCCCTCGTTGTCATGGCGACGCTGTAAGGACACATATCCTTCATATAAAAATAGTAACAACTCGCTTATTTTTTGGCTGGAGGTGAGGCGGATGCAGCTTGCAGGTCGATGTATTTTCTGCGTCATCTGTCTTCATTCAGGTGTTGTGCTGCAGACGTCACGGCGGTGGTGTGACACCTCACCATGTGATTCCACAAGATCATGGTGTTGCTACAAAATTTTAGCCTTGCCACGTTTTTATAATAAACTTTGCGTATTAAAAGAAGTCGCGCTACGTCACGCTTATGCTACTTGCATTCAGTTACAAGTTATACTTAAAAAAATTTAACAGATCAATTTTTAAATTGATGAATTGATATTGGAATCATTTAAATTTGAATTACAATTAATTGAAAAACCAGTTTATTTTGGGTTTTTTCCCCCACCCCTAGCGACACACTACAAGATAATTTAGCTAATTTTGTGTCCGATTCCCCCTTCTGATGATTGTTAGCAAAGTCCTGATTTTTTTTTTTTCTTTTTAGATGTTCTACAGATTATGTCGTCAGATTCTCTTGTGATGTAAAAGTGTATTTTACTTCCTCTGATTTCCATCTTAGCCGCACCAATTTGAAATTGCAAATATTAAATGTGTCAAACATTTATGATGGAATCCAACTGGACTTCCTGTCGTTCAGAGGTTAATCTGAGGTCTGCTGAGGGCAGACTGTGCGGTGTGACAAATAGAAGACCGACGCCGAGCTCGCTGAAACCAAGGTCATTAATGCAGCAACAAGTATGGCGGCACCTCCAAAGTGTAAAACACAATGGATTTTTAACAAATAGAGGATGAATGTTCGTATCATTTGTCACAAACATGTACAGGCCTTGTTCACGTTGTCTCCATGACTTTCAGCGTTTTGGTGCATAGCATAGCATAGCCAGTTGTTCCTGCCTGTTGTCCACCATGATTGTTTACTGTAAAGCAGGCAGTGCTCTCCACACACCAGAGGAGCAAAAACTGTTACGTGTGTCATTATATGTTGTTGCGTGTGCGCTCCCTTTCACATTTGAAACGTCTCTGAATTGTCGCGTGAATCAGGCGTCAGTAGATGTATGGTATAAACCACAAACCATCATACAGGTGCTGAAAGTTCTTACATCCTGTTTTTACTGTTTGTACTCTTATATAGTTATTACATAACACTATCTGTGTGCACAGCCGTAGCGCAGATATAAGTATATCTATATGTATATGTAATATACATATAGATGTCATATATATAAGTTATATATATATATGTATATGTAAATGCAGTGCTTGAAGTGGACAAAAAAAAGGTAGTACTCCCCTTATCCATGTGCTGGTCATCATTATGGGGGGAGGGGGGCNACAAAAAAAAGGTAGTACTCCCCTTATCCATGTGCTGGTCATCATTATGGGGGGAGGGGGGCAATATATACGCATATATAAATACATGGGCCGATTTAATTCGTCCGGCTGCAACCTTTGCTATTGTTTCTGTATCTATGATGTTTTTCCTCTGCTTTGCTCTGTAGCAGAGTAGGAAGATTTATGAGAGGTTCAGGTACTACTGAAAATGCCCAGTGCTGCGTACCGGCCCACTTCAAGCACTATGGACAGTATATGTATATGTACAGTATACACCTACAGTGGGGTCCAAAAGTCTGAGACCACATGTAAAATCCGTGCTGTTTTCCATGTAAATGTGGAAATAATCACAAAGTCTGACATCATAGAAGCTCTGTGGAACATCGTCACATCATGCTGATAACTTGACTCATCAGGTTTTTACAGATGTGTGGAGTTCATGATGCTGTCATTAAAGCTAAAGGTACCAAATACTAAGATATTCTGACATTCATGGACATTTTTCAAAGATTCAACTTTTCACTCTAATTGTTAAGATGATGTTATCATTTATAATGAAAAATCTAGTATTAAATTAAAAAATAATGAAAAATAGAAGCATTTTCATAGTGGTCTCAGACTTTTGGCCCCCTCTGTCCATCTGTCTTTTGCCAGCAGTACATTTATTTATGCAAATCATCAGATACATTTTCACACAATGTAAACATGAGGTGATGAAAACATTTTGTCTTGCAGACAAATGGATCTGACACTGTAACTAAGAAAAGCGCTTCACTGACAGGTAAGGTTGGCAGGCAGGTCACATGACCAGACCTTTAATGGCTTATTCAGTAACACTCCACAGCATCAATGACTGACACTGTTAATCCCTCATATTTTATCAACAAACACGAAAGCATACAGGGTAGTGGATTAACCCTTTACCCCCTGAGGTGTTTTTTGAGCAGTTTCTGCCTAAGTTTTATACCCAAAAATGAAGGCTTATAANCCCCCTGAGGTGTTTTTTGAGCAGTTTCTGCCTAAGTTTTATACCCAAAAATGAAGGCTTATAACTGAACATCTGACAATGGGAGTCATTTACTTTGTACCAACTGACAGAAAACCTGTCAAGTTTTCAGGAAAATGGCCTGGCTTCAAGTTTAGAGATTCTCAGGTTTAATAATGACAATAAAAACACACAAAAAAAATGTAGGCGAACAAAGGGTTTTTTTCAAGTTATACATTTTTCAAAATGTATATTTCAGGCACACAACAAGCCAGCTCCTTGGATTAACTTTTGTAATGCTGCTAAATGTGTAAACTCTAACTGCTGAAAGATTTAGAATGTTTGAACATAGTGAAAAAAAGTTATGGTATTTGGCACCGTTAGTGTCCCTGTTTTGTCTGTGGTTTGGAGAGAAAGTGTCTCCAAGGTGTCCAAAAGGGCAAAATGGTGAGAGCCCCATGTTTTTTTTTCTCTCACACAGACAAACATGGCTGTTGATAAACCAAAGCTGATTGGGCCACTGATCCATCAATCAAATTCTATCCAATCCTTTCTATCCAAGTCAAAGTAGGAAGTGATGTTATTGAGAAGCTAACGCTAGCCTCCAAGCTAACGTTAGCTCGGAGGCTATCATCTTGTGATTTAGTTACATTTATCTCGGGATTGTGTGGTCATAAAATGTCATGCTTGGTCTCATTTTGTTCGGGAGAATCTAAGGTTTCTGCAGATATTCATACATCTCTATTTTATTGAGAAATAGTGATTATATAATGTTGCAAACGAGACATAAGGACGAGTGCACTGACGGTCTCTGGTCTGACAGTGAAATACTTTACGCACACAATACGCATGTGAAACATCCCTATAAAAGCTGATAGGACCAATGACCCATCAATCAAATCCTCTGCTAGTCTACTATCCAATCACAGAGATGGATTTTAATATTTACACCCTCCTCGGAAATTACATCATCAAGAAACGGCAGAGCTACGTATAGCTTAGCTAGGCTATCTTGAGCTTTAATTACATTTATCTCGGGATTGCGTGGTCATAAAATGTCATGCTTGGTCTCATTTTGTTCAGGAGAATCTAAGCTTTTTGTAGATATTCATTTATCAGTATTGTATTGAGAAATGGTGATTATAAAACATGCAACCGCTACAATGGAAGTACTCGGGCCCAAGCCTGGGCCGCTCAGGGTTTAAAGGATCATACTGACATTTTTGCAAGTTTAAGTCCAATAAATACTATCCGCTTACACAATACATTAATGACAACCAATTTCCAAAACATAAAACCATATTTTCGTATTTTGCCAAATCTCCTAATCTTTCAAAATCAAGTGTTGGAGTGACACGCCCACCTTAAAACTTAAATGTTTCACTTTCTTTCTGATTGTAGAAGCCACAGTTGCTTTTAATTTCTCAGTAAAAGCAGTCTTCTCCTGGGACTACTTTCCCTGGCGGAGACTTACTTTTTCATCTGTGCAGCTCCATGTTCGATCAGTTAAATCAAGTTACTTTGACTCAAAAACATTTCATGTCTCTACAAGTTGATTTTTATAGCGTACTGCAATGAACTGAAACCAATGACAGTCTAGAAGGTAGGAAAAACAATTCTAACATTTACTGCTCCAGTAGTGTGTTTTGGAAAATGGTTATCAGTAACGTATAATGTGTGTGAGTTCTCTATTGGGCTCACTCATGCCAGATCACAGGTTGGTCCTTTAAGGCCGTGCTCACAAGACAAATGTTATTCACAAGCGGCTTTGTTTTGCAGAAAAAGGGATCAAACTGGTGCAGGAGGGCCAGTACGCTCAAGCAGCCAGTATGTTTACAGAAGCCATCAAATACGACCCAAAGGACTACAGGTACATCAGCAGCAGACATGATGCGTTTATGACACAGAGGAAATATGCAGACACAAGTGTAATGAGTATATTTGTTGATGAATTGGTCCAGGTTCTTTGGAAATCGTTCTTACTGCTACAGTTGCTTGGAGCAGTACCCTCAGGCCCTGGCCGACGCTGAGCGCTCCATTCAGCTTGCTCCTGATTGGCCCAAAGGACACTTTCGCAAAGGCAGCGCTCTCATGGGGATGAAGGTACGTACAGGCCACAGCGATCACCATATGTAGACTGTTAAGGGTCGTTAGCAGTAATTCATTAAAAAACAATCATGATAACTTGTATATAAATCGATATAATCTTAAATTTTAAGAACCACAGTTTAGTATGGTGGTGATGACTAGTGGTGCATTCAAATGCTGTAGTGAAGAACAGACAACAGGAATCAGATCACTCTGTGCTTTTAATGCTTAAACACTAAAATTACATAACTTCTTAAAAAAAAAAAAAAAAAACCTNACAAGTTGATTTTAATAGCAGAATGAACTGAAACCAATGGAGGTCTGGAAGGTAGGAAAAACATTTTTAATTCACTGTTCCAGTAGTATGCTTTGGGAAATGATTGTCAGTAATGTTACATGTATGAAAATTGAATATATTAGGTTCAAACATGCAGAATGGCCGGTATGGTCCTTTAAGATAAAACACTCCACCAGATAACGTTAGCAGCAGGTTTAATGTAAAAAAAAAAAACTCCAGTAGGTTTTCTTTTTTTTTCCCCACCTGTCTGTATATATAGTTCTAGTGTGCACAAGACTGGCACACATTATTGAGTATACACAGTTTAATCTTGCAAAAGACAGATCACATGCTCACATATGTGAGAGTGTGTGTGTGTGTGTGTGTGTGTGTGTGTGTATAAAGCGAAGCTGATGTTGAGAGAGAGAGAGAGAGAGAGACTCTTCAGGGAAAAACAAGAATGTGTCAGCTTACTTTTTTGAAATATTTAAAAATTGATTATAATTGGGTTTTTTTTTTTTTTTTAAAAAGCTATTCAAAAATTTCAAAAATGTTTGACATATTTTAGAACTATGATTTGCAGCACAAACACTCAGCAGCTGAGCTGTACGTTGGTTTTCTTACTTCTTTGAACTCTGGTTTAAACCGATCTGCTTCAAACTCCTGGTGTTTTTCTGTGAAAATCAGGAAAAAATAAAAACATCAAACTTTAAGACTAGTACGTGTAATGAAGCTATTGTACCTCTGTGGAAAGTGTGTCCTTTATTAACTTATTGTGTGTGTGTGTTGTAGCGGTACAGTGAGGCAGAGAAGGCCATGGAGCAGGTGTTGAAACTGGACAAAGACTGCGAGGAAGCTGCCAACGATCTCTTTACCTGTAAAGTCCTGCAGCTAATGGTAAACACGCTCTCCTGTAAGCTGACAGAAGCCAGCGCTTCCCCTCTACTTTCTGTTTTTACAAGCAACTTCAGCAGCATTATTAGACAGGTCAGACTGACTCACGCCTGCTTCACGTCCTCTTCCTTTGTCTTCAGGATCTTGGTGTTGATGAATTCCAAAGTGTGCTGCTGCTGGAGAAATTCTGCACCGTGCAGGCGGTTCTGGCTTCGTGTTCTGATGTTGCCAAAGGTGAGAACAGAGATCAGAAAGGCTTCTGTTTCCTCTTTGCAGCCACGGAGGCAGATACACCACCGCTCAGAAGTTTAGAACCACTCATCACTTCAGCAGTTCTTACTGTTTTATTCAATCATGGTGTTTTTTTTAATTATATGAATCAAACACCAAAATGTATTTTAAAGTGTTTTATTTAGTATTTCAAAGTGTTTAAATGATAAATAACAGTATTTTAGTGAGATTTAATCTCTGCTTTGTAAATATTCAGCATCAGTTTCTAGAGCATCAGGGAATAATCTAGAATTTCCTACTAATCTCTGGAACCACATACAGCTTCTCTACATGAATCTGGAATCATCTACAACTCATGACAGGATTCTGGACAATTTAAATAAAATGTCTTCATTTTTACAGCTTCTTGCAAATGATTTTAAATCTGTAGCTGCATAATACTAACAGACATATAGAATCATTTCATACATACATACATATGAAACTAAACTAGTTTGACATGACTGGAAACATTGATTCTATGTGAAAATCACTAGTGANTACATATGAAACTAAACTAGTTTGACATGACTGGAAACATTGATTCTATGTGAAAATCACTAGTGAGTCCACACTTTTGAGCGGTAATATATACAGCATGATGGGATATACTGTACAATAATATCGGATGTATTTATCAGAGTATCTCAAAGTTACTCTGAAGAATCACCCTGAACGTTAAAATAGGACGTAAATCCTCGTAGCTCAGCCAGAGATCAAAGTCTTTATGAAACTTCCTGCTGCACTTTCAGTCAGGACGACAGTGAATGATGTCACTATTCTGTACAACAGAGCTAGGAAATGAAACTAAAGGCTGCTCATCAGAGTCGCACCTCCAACAAAAAACGTTTTTGACATAATGTTCGCTGCGATGGATTACTTGTTGCAAGCATGTTTCAAGTCTTTACAAACTGATTTTTAAACTGGCAAATTTGTGAGTTTTAAAACTGGAAAATTTGCAAGTTTTAAAAGTCCATACAATGATCCGGTGCTTGTGCCAACAAGCCTCGACTGAGTTTGTTAGAAGACAAATTCAGTAACGGAAGCCATTGCTTGGCAAACAAAACTATCCACTTGGAAAGGGGAATATTAATGGAATTTCTGTACAATTACTCACTTTTACTACAGCAATTCCATTAATCTTCCTCCTGTCCAGGCAGATATATTTGTCTACGAGATCTTATCTGGATCCAAACTAAATTACATTTTAGTCCAGGAGCCCAGGTAGCCCACCATGCACCCCTCCTCATAACAATGTACCACAGGATTTTTTAAAAGCCTTTATATGTCCTTTAACACATTTTTGAGTGGTAACCATAAAATAACTCATTCCCAGTATTATTATTATTTGTTTTTACCTTATGTTTAACATTATCCTAAAAAGCTATGTTTTGTGCCGAGTCAGCGATTTTACAGTAAAATAGTGCCTAAGAGTGTAATTTTGACATTTTTTTACTGTTGCCTGCCACGGCTTATTATATGTCAAATGAAAGCTTAGAATATCCAGTTTTCAATTATGTTAATCATTTTGATGTATATTTTCATTAAAGTAAAAACAAAATGCTATGAAAGTCTTTGCTGTCTTTTGATTCTGAATTATGCCCACAAATGGTAAACATCAAACTATTATATGAACTCTCCATTCACACAAAGCTCAGACCACCTATCGTATATTTCAACAAAATTATTGTTCTGATTGAACATTTAATTGCACTATGATGACAGTGTGGAACAGTACAGGATATGTACATTTTAATATTTTGTATTATCTTCAAGGAATTCCAGCTATCATATGATGGTAACTGGATGCTCTTGCGTTCTCATTACTTGATGCCATGTCCTCAGATAATGACAGTATATTATAGACACATGAACACATTTGATTTAGCTAAGTGTATTTCACAGAGTGTGTAGTGATGGATGATGTCAGAACTACATGAATGAAATTCATGAGGAATTCCAGAGTGAATTGCTGAATTTGCAGATTTTCAGTCTTCAGTCAGACATGGTGGAAATGCAGCAAAGACAAGTATGATTAAATTTTACTTTGACTTTTTTCTAAATTTAAATTGTTTGCATTTAACCCTTTAAAGTACTGTACATATCAACTGAATGGTAGGGGTGATGTCTGGTGGAGAAAAAAAATGCACATAATAAAAGAAATGTTTAAATTTAATTGGTCAGTGCTCCAACCTCAAATATACTTTTTTTAAATTTTTTTTTATTTGTGGTGTCATATCACGATCCTCCGTTTGTGCACCAGAAACCACTCATCTCAGATCAGTGTATTTGACAACAAGAGAGTAAGATAATTAAAACTTTTTATATAAACTAATATAAATGCTTTATCTCTCTGCAGCAGGAAGTCAGGATCAGTCGGTTCTGCAGCCCGGGTAGGTGACTGAGTGGTCAGGGTCGGCGGGGCGGGGGGGCTGTGATCTTGCTGTAATGCGTTTGTTTGCCTTACTGTACATTTTGTCACATGTTTGCGCTTCTTTGAAATATTGCCAGTAAATTAGAGCTGTGGGGTGATTTGATGGCATTCTCTCTCTCCTTTAGAAGCCCTTGTCCTTCTCTGTGGGTTGGAAACGTGACCACTGAGCTGACGGAGAAACACCTACGGGACCTTTTTAAAATGTATGCCCCACACCTGTCAAATTTAACAGCATTTTCTTAGAATCTGTGAACCATATAGACATATAACCACTTCCACCTGAAACATGGTAAGCTATTATTTAAAGGACCATACTGACGATTTTGCATGTTTAAGCCCAGTTACTACCACCTACATACATGTTACTACTGACAACCATTTTCTAAAACGAGCCATATCTTAGTTTTCCTGTTATTTTGCCAAATTTCCTAAACTTTCAAAATCAAATGTTCAGGTGATAAATCCACCTTAAAATTCTATGTTTTACTGCTAACACTAATGTCCAAATGTAGAAGGGATGGTCATTTTAAATTTTTCTGTAGAAGTCATCTTCTTCTGGGACTGTATTCCCTGGCAGAGACATAAATTGTCATCCCTGCAGCTCTGAGTTGGATCTGTTAAAGGACCATACCACCTATTTTGCATGTTTGAGCCTAATATATTAAGTTTTCATACATGTAACGTTGCTGACAATCATTTCCAAAGGATAAAACTGTATTTCAGCTTTCCTGATATTTTGCAAAATCTCTTAATCTTTCAAAATCAAATATTCAAGTGATACACCCACCTTAAAAATCCATGTTTCTCCTGCTAATAGTTACACAGCCTTATGAAGTCACGGTCCTTTAAATTTTTCCATAAACGCAGGTCTTCTTTTGGGACTATATTCCCCGGTGGAGGCATACATTCACTCCACGCTTTTTATTGAGCTTAAACACTAAAATTACATAACTTCTAAAAAAACCTGAATACACGTCTTGTTGGTGATGATGGATTACCTATCCCAAGAACGTTTACAGTATCAACAAGTTGATTTTAATAGCAGAATGAACTGAAACCAATGGAGGTCTGGAAGGTAGGAAAAACATTTTTAATTCACCGTTCCAGTAGTATGCTTTGGGAAATGATTGTCAGTAACATAACATGTATGAAACTTGAATATATTAAGCTCAAACATGCAAAATAGATGGTATGGTCCTTTAAATAAACTTACCTCTGTAAAAAAATGTTTTTGACATCATGTTCGCTGTGATGGACTACTTATTTCAATGGTAGTCTGGAAGGTAGAAAAAAAATATCTAAAATTTCCCGCTCCAGTAGTATGTTTTGGGAAATGGCTGTCAGTAACACAACATGTATGTTGTATTTATTGGGCTCAAGCATGCAAAATCGCAGTATTGTCCGTTAAGCACTGACATTATTGATGTGATATTGGCTTTGTGTTGCAGGTATGGAGACATAGAGAGCATCCGTGTTCTGCATGAGCGATTTTGTGCCTTTGTCAACTTCAAGACTGAAAACATGGCGGCTCGTGCCATGGAGAAGCTAAATGTAAGTCCCGTTTTTGGCCGGATCACAAAAATCCAGCCCAAACGCCGGTTTTGGTGATCTGGCGGTTTGGCTGGATCACCAAACCGTTGATCCGATTTATAGATGAGCGTTTTGGAACTGGAAGTTTCCTGTTTTCTTCCCCTGACAGGGTTATTGCATTGAGAACACGCGTTTAGTGGTTCGCTATCCTGACCGTCGCACTCAGAGGGTGTTTCCCATCCCGCTGAAGACCTGCATCCCCGTCACGCAGCAGGCAGGAGCAGCCGCTGGGTACGAAGCACAGAAATCACACCTTCCTCCACTCCTGCCTCAGCTGATTTATCCCGTCATTGTCCCGCTGTTCCTTTCTGTGCAGACCTCGACGGCGCGGCCCGGTGAACGGAGACGAGTGTTACTTCTGGAGAACCACTGGCTGCCATTTTGGGGACAAGTGTCGCTACAAACACATTCCTGATCAGAAAGGCAAGGACAGGAAGCCGTGGCAGCCGTGACCTGGGTTTACTCGGCAGGAAACTGGGATGCACAGACGGAGCTAAGGGAAGTCAGACAGCCTGGAGCAGCTTCTCCAGGCTAAAGCTAATCCTCTGGTAAAATGAATTGGACCAGAGCCAGAACGCGGGCTCTGAGGCAGGCGTATGCTACCGTGCTGCGATGGACCGGGAGCATGAAAAGTTTCCTTCTAACCAAAGATGAAATCGCGCTAGGTTTTTAAAAAAAAATATATATATTGCATTTCTTTATTATATGCCTGTTTTTGCTGCAAATCACTTTTCTACCACCACACTGCTTCCATTTAACACCTAGCATTAGCATTTAGCATGGCTCACTGTCACCAGCGCTTTTCGCCAACACTTTCTTTTATCGTCTCCTCTCCTTTTAAAATTACGTGCAAAGTCCTCACACTCCTTTTTTTTTTTTNCCTTTTTTTTTTTGTTTGTTTTTTTTTTCACCGTGTGCTAAGCGGAAGTTGTGCAGGCAGACCTCGTGTGCAAAACCTGCGCACAAAACGGTATTTATGTCGGGTTGCATTCTGGTGTTTATCAGATGAACTGGACGCTCTCGGGGATCAGTCGTGCAAATGTGAACTTGGTTAGTTTTGATTCTCCTTCAGACACTAAAACGGTTGAAAATGGTAGCAGCGAGCGTCATTTGGCTTAGGTCTGGAATGGTTTCTTGCACGATTTCAACCAGACGGGAGCAGCTAGTTGATGAGATGAGCTGCCATCATCCTTTGGTTAGAAAGAGAGCCTCCATCTTCTCTGCTCTTCACAGCGAGACCGTCCCGCTTCACCTCACTATCAGCTTTCCCTCCACGCAGGATGACGGGAAAGTGTCTGGTCCCACTACTGAAAGCGGTTCTGCCTCTGGCGGCGATGAAAGAGCTCATTGTCAGCGATGATGTTGGGCTTCTTCAGAAATTCCAGCACAGGGCAGAGTTTCTGCCAAGTGACCACTATTTTATCTTGCAGTTTGTGCCACGTGGTTAGTCACAGCCTCGGATTTTCTGCGGTTTAACAGGCTGATAAATGTTTTTGGGAATGTAATAAGTGTTAGAATCAAACATCTGTATGGGACCTGTGGTGCTAAAACTACATCCTGCCTCTAATCACCAACACTAGAACTGCGTCTAACACTTCCTGTGCCAAAATCTTCAGATTGTCATCAGACCAAAGACGTGCCAACACGCTGGTAATTTGGACATTTTAGGTCCTTTCCTCTGCAGAGATGCCTTTAGGCCGAGCTCCGTGCGCTTTACAGCAAATAATCTGACACGGCTAAGCGGACTGGATGCATGGATGAAGTTTAGATTTCCCTTTATTTACTTCTTGGCTGCCCTTTAATTGAATGATGAAACGGAGTGCAGCTGCGATGAAACGTGCTGGGTCGAAACCATAACTGTGTAGCGTGGACAGAATAACGGGAACGCCTTACAACATGAACATGAAGGTGCTTTAGTGTTCAGATTTTGTTTAGACTGTTGTCCAGGTCTCAGAACAGTTTTGTGTTGTTAGATTTCGTTAGGTTATCGGTGTTCCTGCTATTTTTTAAATTTTAATTTTGCTCCTCTGCGTTCAGTCTTCCTGTCCTGTCTGCAGGAGAGCCAGAGCTAATCTGTGTAGCCTGTGTGAAAGAATAATCATTTATCACTTGTAGCTTTAGCGCTGCCTTCCTGTTTTAACGGGACATTTGTCTTGTGTGACAGATTTCTGTCGGAGACGAGCTGTGACAGCTTTTTGTGTTAGACAAACGCTCGCCCGTCTTCGCACGGTGCGTTCGCTGACATCTGTGCCCCGCATGTCGACAGACATGGCCGTGTGTAGACGTGAGATCTCATTCATACACTAGTGTATTCTACATGACAGCGTCTTTGAAAAACGCTGCACACATGTTCACGTATGCAACAGGAGTCACAGCACGTCTTTATTGAAACCAGTGTTTGACCTTACGGCCTCCATTTCAGTATTTTAGTGAACCAAAGAATGCTTCATCTAACGATTCTTCATCACTCTTGTTCTTTCACATAATTTTGAACACTAGACAGCATTTAATTTCCACTAATCATGATAAAAACAGACACCAAGCTCACGTTCACACTACGTACAACTAAACACAGCACAGTAAGAGTATTTATTTTCCTATTTATAGCTGTTTTTTTTTTTTTTTTTTTTAACAACATACTCTAAAAGCTGTTTTTCATTAAGTGTGTTTTCACTTTATAGCAGCTTTATCTCATCTCCTCCTGGCTTAAGACGCTTATCAAGCAGCTTAAGAACATTTTCTGTTTGAGTATTTAGTAAAAACATTCTGTCTGCGCTTCTACTCATTATTTGACTTCCTGTCTGTGGCCAAAACTTGTGAAAAGAATCGGACCCCAAACCTTCAAACTAACTCGCTGATGTAACAGACTTGCTCACTGACTGATTGGTGCTGGTAACTATGGTTACACAGCACATTTAATAATGTTTTTTTTTTTTTTTTTTTNTTTTTTTTTTTTTTTTTTAGTGTACTCTTGCAAAACGTGTGTGACATTACCGAATTTTGTAATTTTATCTGGTGGATGTTTCAGAACTGGATGAAAGATTTACTTGGTTTCATGACTATTTGGCATGTTTTTTAATAGTTAATTTCTATTCAGTAACACCTCTTTCTGGAAGATTTTTTTTTTCTTTTTCATTTATGATGTATTCTTGGTAACCTGAGCACTGCAATATTTTTTCTTAATCCTCCAAATATTTTGTATTGTTATTATTATTATTATGGCACTGCCAAAGAGTCTTTTATATTTAATGTATTTGAATTACCCTCCTCCCTGTCAATTTGGGCACACGTGATACATGTTATTTACATACATGTAAACATCATCTCTGACTGTGGTGTTTATTTTCCTGCCTTCCACAAGGTGGCACCGTTGTACAGAAAAAGCTTTTCTGTTGAGACATGTTGCACAGTGGGTATCCGTCCATCTTTTAAGGTCCAGGAAAAGCTGTGTGGATGTTGCTGGAGTGGTTCCTGATGCTGCTGGAAGTGGAGAGTGGAGTGAAGCCTGGCTGCTGTGGGTGTGTGGAATCGCTGTAGGAGGCAGTTTGTGTGGCCAGCGTGAAGGAAGCGGAGAGAATCTAACCACCCAAGCCAGGGAGAGAGGGACACATGAGGACAGATTCATGGGAAAAGCAGCTACTACGCCAGAGCGAGTGGTTAGGACGGAGAGAAATTAAAGCCTGAACGCACCTTCGTGTGTGTGTGTGTGTGTGTGTGTGTGTGTGTGAGAGAGAGAGAAAGAGTAACTGTGTGTGAGAGTGGCTGTGTGTGAGAAGGAGTGACTGTGTGTGTGTGTGTGTTTCTTTGTGTTAAAGCACCATACCGGTGTTTTTGCATGTTTGAGCTCAATAAATACAACCTGTCTACACGTTACATTACTGCCAACCATTTCCCAAAATATACTAAAGTGGTAAATATTAGAATTGTTTTTCCTACCTTCCATTGGCTTCAGTTCATTCCAGCACACTATAAATCACTGTAGAGACTTGAAACATGCTTGAGATAAATAACCATCACTGCAAATCACACGCTGCTGTTTATTTATTTATTTTTTTGGTAAAGTTTCTCATAATTTGACTGATCCAACATGGAGCTCCATGGAAGACAATGCATGTCTCCGCCAGGAAATATAGTCCTGGGATTAGACAGCTTTTACTGAGAAATCATATAAGAGTTATCAGGTGAAACATTGAATTTTAAGGTGAGTGTATCACCTGAACATTTGATTCTGAAACATCAGGGGGTTCTCAGAATGACAAAAACTAAAACAATTTTATATTTTTGGAAAATAGTGCTATGTTACATGTATGCAGGTAGTGTTTATTAAGCTTAACATGCAAAACCGGAACAGTATGGTTTTTTAAAACAATGTTTTATCTAACACATACACACTTCTGGTGAATTTGTTCAGCTTTGCAGTCATTAAATCTCCAGAATCAAGTAGTATGGGATCATCAAGATGCATACAACCAGCACTAAACCATGAGCTGTATTATTTTACCTGATTTTTACCCTAACAATCAATAGTTAGTCATTAAATCATTGTATAGATAGATAGATAGGCAAAGCAATTTTATTTATACAGCACCTTGTCATACACATAGGTCATTCAAAGTGCTTTACACAGAAAATTCAAGAAGAAAAAATAAAATAAAAATAAATAAAATGATTTAAGTACAGAACAAGTTTATACACATGCAGAAAAGATAGATTAAAAATAAAAAAAATAGATACTATCAGAAATTCTTTCTGTGTTTGTGGCCCAACGTACAGACAACATCACAACACATAAGCAGCACATAATACAAAATATTCACTATTATTTGCACCAAAAACAGAGCAACCTTCCTCCCCACCACCGACTCCAACATCATATCACATAGTTTTATTCACCTGGCCAACACTGGTGATACAAAAGAATTTACACTCACTGTTGGTTCAAAAACACAGAACCCTGTAGCTTTGAGCTGACGGCAGTACGTGCTAAAAAGAGGATGTGATTGATAGCTGAGAACGGCCTTCGCCTTCTTTACCACACACACCATCATCAGACTGCTGCTGTTGGCCCACAATCTCACCAAACATACTAACTATCCTACTCAGTTTATTTTTATTACTCACAGAAAATGAAAAGCACCAAGCAATCAAACAAAAAGGTAGAACACTCTCCACAAATGAAGGATAGAAAAGAGCCGGCACGTCTGACCCACTTTAAACTGTCGGAGCTTACGCATGGTAAATAATCCTTGCTGTCCTTTCTTGTAAATGTGTTTGAATCCCATCACAGTTTTGCATCAGTCTCGGTTCCTAAGTACTTATATTCACTTACAACTTCAATATCCTCACCTTCAATAGCTATTTGTTGATGGATCTGTCCAGTTTTTCTAAAATCAAAAATAACTTCCTTATATTTTCTTAGTATTTAACAGCAGAAAACTGTCCTGACACTAGCCAGTAAACTCCTTCACGATCGTGTTTGACCATCACTGATCAGGCTGATGATTGATGTGTCATCAGCATATCTGACAGTGAAAACATCATTCATCTGTAGAAAGTGTAAACAGCACAGGGCAGATGCTACTCCCATGTTCATAATGACTAGGGGTGATACTGCAGCGTTCGACATGGAAAGTTTGATTCATTTACACAGGCATCCTCAAAATCCAGACCCTGATCCGGATCAGGACCGAACCACAGCTGTCTCCGGATTCTGAGAAAATGATAGTTTTCATATGTATTATTTGTATTACCTGTGAGACATCACTGCGACGCAACAAGTCAAATTTCTCCGAATGTCTGAATGAATCAAATGTCCAGCGGCTCCACCCAGGTGCTCACCACCTTAAATTCTCAGTAAAATTTAGGATCTCAATCCAACCCTAGTTTGACCGACTTTTATAAACAGACCTTTGTCTTGTTGAAAATTTTGTATGTGGACCTTTAAGATTTGTATTTGAGTACCCCTGATTTACAAGACTGGATCAGTCCGATCGTCCTGTGAGAAAGACTGGTTCATGTCTAAACCGAATCATCGATTCATCTGTGGGGGAGGATGTCCACACACCTCCGTACTTCCATACTCTTGCGGCTCTGTCAGCTCTGCCCTCTGTCTGTCTCTACTCTATGAGCCTGTCTGAGTGTGAGGATAACCCCCCCCCCCCCCNCCCCCCCCCCCCCATTGGATGCTCACCTAACTACATCAAACACCACTTATGCAGTGTATATGCCACACAAACTAGATTCCTGACCCAAGCAGACATTAGTTTTATGGTTGGAGTTAGAATGTATTGATTAATCTATTAATCTCAAAGACAGGATGTTGTGAAAGAAAAAATATATAAATATATTGAGTCTCATTCATTTATACCACGGACCGGAATGAACCGGAAGTATGTGGTTCAGTTATGGCTGTGACCCAGATCACCGATTCATAAGAATCGAATCTTTGAATCGATGATTGTGTGAACCGGCCAAGCCTATGCAGCATACACTCTCACACACTGTGATCTGCCAGTCAAAACAGACTCCGCCCATTTAACAGTGCTATTGACCTCTAACTGTGATGATCTCTCCATCAGAATAAGTGATCTTACAGTATTAAAAGCTGATGATAAATCAATAAAAAGAATATGAGCATATCGCTTAGGTTGATCAATATGACAATAAATTCTGTGCAGCATGTAACATCTTCTGGCCCCTCCTCTTCCTGTATGCTAATTGTAATGGATCAAGTTTACTTTGCTCCTCGCCACAAAGTCGTATAACACAAAATACACAAAAGCTTTAATTATAAAACAAAATACACAAAAACTTGTATAACACAAAATACACAAAAGCTTTAATTACAGCACAAAATACACAAGCTTTAATTATAACACAAAATACACAAAAGCTCTGCAATTTCCCCGCTGTGGGACTAATAAAGGATTATCTTATTTCTTATAACACAAAATACACAAAAGCTTTAATTATAACAAAAAATACACAAAAGCTTGCATAACACAACAAAGTACACAGAAGCTTTAATTATAATTAACAGGAAAGTTTATGAAAAGAAAATTTATGCAGCACAACCTGGTTAAATGAGATATTTGTCTCAATCAGCAGCAAACATGACTTACTGGGTTTCAGATTCAATGAGTCAACATTCAAATATCACAATTCTCATCAAAAATCACACGTTTGTACAAGAACACTCAACAGTGGTTGAGTAAAAAGTGAGAAAATGAAGGCATGTTTTTAAAATTTTTTTGTTTTTTAAGAAATGTTATGATTATTTCATGATGTGCTGGGACATATGAGCTCGGACTCAGCGCTGCATATGGAAATGTAATAATGTGTAATAATTTGAGCATAAATACCTTCATTCGTTCTTGCAGAGAGACTGGATTTCTGTCGCTGTCAGCCTGGACAACATGCTGCATGCGACTGAAGTTTCACATTATTCCTGTGGCTCCAACAGAAGAAATGAAATACTTTATTCCCATTAATAAATCAAGTCAACAGCATGTCCACAGGTTTTTGTGTAGTTGTGGACATATGATGACTCAGCTAGCCATGGATTCTATTTTCCTCCATGTTATCTGCTGTATGTTGGACTGGAATGCTTTGCGTTTGAAAGGAGCTGATTTTATTTTATTTTATCTTATTTTTTATGATCAGGGAGCTGATTTGAGCTACAAATCCTCATTGATGCAGCAGAACGTTATAATTTATCAGCTGATGAAATCCCACCTTGCTGCCATGTTTAGGGGCTCCTCTCTTCTCTTCTAGCTGAACCATTAATCCTGAAACCCCCAATACGTCCCATAAACTGTGTATGAACAGCAATCTTATGAGTTTATCACGGATCACACAGTGTGAAACGCTTTAATAACATGTTGATGGTAATGAGACTAGCATATCAGGTTTGATGGATGTCAGGTTGTGTGATGGATAGCTGGTGGATCAACAACAACAAGAAGCAGGAAAAAAAAAACTATGTACTGTTTGCTGAAATGCATCAACGTGTCACTCCTCTGCTTTGGTTTGTAGATATGGATCGTAGCTGAAGTCAATCTGTAAGATTTTGGTCCTAAAAATTCTGAAGCTGTCACTGGCTGAGTAAACTGCCGTTGGTGACGAGTCTTATGCTGCATCTCTGACCTCCTGATTTGACTGATGATTAAAGTTTTCATCATAATTCAGTCTATGATGGCAAAAATCACACTGTCTGCAAGAGCCATACCATCCATTCTGCATGTTTGAGCCTAATATATTCAATTTTTATACATGTTACATTACTGACAATCATTTCCCAAAGCATACTGCTGGAACAGTGAATTAAAAATGTTTTTCCTACCTTCCAGACCTCCATTGGTTTCAGTTCATTCTGCTATTAAAATCAACTTGTTGATACTTGAAACATTCTTGGGATAGGTAATCCATCATCACCAACAAGACGTGTATTCAGGTTTTTTTAGAAGTTATGTAATTTTAGTGTTTAAGCTCAATAAAAAGCGTGGAGTGAATGTATGCCTCCACCGGGGAATATAGTCCCAAAAGAAGACCTGCGTTTATGGAAAAATTTAAAGGACCGTGACTTCATAAGGCTGTGTAACTATTAGCAGGAGAAACATGGATTTTTAAGGTGGGTGTATCACTTGAATATTTGATTTTGAAAGATTAAGAGATTTTGCAAAATATCAGGAAAGCTGAAATACGGTTTTATCCTTTGGGAAATGACTGATGTATGAAAATTGAATATATTAGGCTCAAACATGCAAAATGGCCCTTTATGGTATGGTCCTTTAAGGTCGATACGAGGTCAACCAACAGCATGATGGACTACAATTTGAGTGGCTCAGCTGTTCCAATTCTATTCTATTCTATTCTGTTCTATTCTATTCTATTCTATTCTATTCTATTCTATTCTATTCTACTCAACTTAACTTTATCTCTCTGGGGCAATTGTTTAGAGTAGCTCATCACCTCACACACACACACACACACAGGAATATGTATCAAGTAACAGAATAAACATAAAGAAAAAATATGCAACACCTGAGAGCTAAATATGGAATAAAATCAGTACATAAGATCAATGAATACAAAATAAAAAAGATCAGATAAAAAGAATGACGAGGTGTTTAGTGATGGGATTTCAGAGGGATGAAGGACTCTGAGTACCGATTACACACACAGGTCAAACGTGGCGCGTGACGTGCATCATTTTCATACTGCGTATATTTTACATGTGAGCCACCATGAGAGTGTGAGCCTTGTGAAAGCTTGTGGAAGCCGAGGGAGGGGGCGGAGCCTGAGGAGGTGCTGTCATTTGAAAAGGCATTTGTTTATTGTTGGAGCGTGTGTATTTATTCCACGCCGGCACAGATTGTGGGTAAAGGGCAGAGCCGGCTGGCTGCTGTAATTAGAGAGAGAGCGCCTCACCGCAGAGAGCAGCTTCCTTCAGATATCCAGCCTGCTAACCCCACTCTCACTCCACACCCACACCCACCCAGCTGCTACACACTGGCTCACACGCAGGAACACCTGTCTCGTGTCGCTTCATCAGTCTAATGCCGCACGGTACGATGGAACATGTGTGTAAACGTAGCCTCATCTTTTTAACCTTTTGCCCCCTTTCCTCCCCGTCGCCATGGAGATTCTTCTGATTCTCTAATATCTGCTCTTCCTGTTAGGCTTCAGCAGTCAGGGAGGGAAAACACACACACAACTACAATTACAACTTCAAATTCACACACACATATGATTTTTGTTTCTGCTGGTAAGTGTGTTTTCACAGCCGTGTTTGATGATTCTGCTTCCTCCCCCGTTGTGATTGTCATTTTTTTCACGTCTATGAATAAACCTGGCTGTCTTAAAACGCTTCCTGCTGAGGTTTACGCGAAAACCTTTACTCAAAATACAGTTTGTCAACACAACACCCGAAGCCAAAACTTTCCCTGGAGCTAATTCTGTCCTAAATTTCCCCCAAATCACTCAAAAATAAACAAAGAGTGTTCATGCAGAGCGTAGTGGACATGAGGAGGAAACTGAAGTGACCTCTGCTGCAAGTTACAGAACACTTTCTCCAGTTTATCCATCCACATCCATGTGCTCCACCTTTATGTCGCATGGCTGTAGATTTGACTCTGTAACACACCGCTAAAGGAATCTTCCCATCACTCACGTTCACCATGGCTACCGTGAGGCCGAGCCTTTTTTAGAGCCGTGGTTTGTGGTCACCTCAACAAGAAAATATCTACCCTGTGGTGCAGAGAGCTTCACTCTGATTCTTGGCGTTTGACATTTAAAACTATTCTGGAACCAATTTCTTCCTGTTGGTTACATTTTACACATGGTTTTGTAATGGTGTGTGTGCGTGTGTGTGCGTGTGTGTGTGTGTGTGTGTGTGTGTGTGTGTGTAAGGTTGTGTAGAGCATTTGTAGCCAATCAGAGAGATGTACGAGAGCCAGTCAGAAAATAACACTTCATTTAAAGGACCGTACCACCATTTTGCATGTTTGAGCCTAATATATTCAATTTTCATACATGTTATGTTACTGACAATCATTTCCAAAGGATAAAACTGTATTTCAGCTTTCCTGATATTTTGCAAAATCTCTTAAACTTTCAAAATCAAATATTCAAGTGATACACCCACCTTAAAAATCCATGTTTCTCCTGCTAATAGTTACACAGCCTTATGAAGTCACGGTCCTTCAAATTTTTCCATAAACACAGGTCTTCTTTTGGGACTATATTCCCCGGTGGAGGCATACATTCACTCCACGCTTTTTATTGAGCTTAAACACTAAAATTACATAACTTCTAAAAAAACCTGAATACACGTCTTGTTGGTGATGATGGATTACCTATCCCAAGAACGTTTACAGTATCAACAAGTTGATTTTAATAGCAGAATGAACTGAAACCAATGGAGGTCTGGAAGGTAGGAAAAACATTTTTAATTCACCGTTCCAGTAGTATGCTTTGGGAAATGATTGTCAGTAATGTTACATGTATGAAAACTGAATATATTAGGCTCAAAAAATAGATGGTATGGTCCTTTAATTGTAAAAATTATGTTTTAAATTAAATAACTCCATTTCACTCTCATTTCTATCCATTCTCAGCACCTGCTTATCCTGTGTATAGTTGCGGAGGTGGGACTGGGGGGTGGAGCCTATCCTAGCAGTCATTAGGCTAGAGGCGGGTTCGCCTGGACAGGTTGGCGGTCATCAAAGCCGACATGTACGGACGCCTATGGACAGGTTAGAGTTTCCAGTTCCTCTAAGCTGCATGCAGACACGTGGAAAACATGCAAACTCCATCAGAAAAGCACCTGCCAGATTTAAACCCAGAACCTTCGTGTTGTGAGGCAGCAGTGCTAAACCAACCTAATATGCACCGTCCCCTTCTTTTTTTTTTCTTTTTTGTAAATAAAAAGAAAGAGAAATCTATTCTAAACTGAATGGATCTGGTTGGTGCTGATTCGTGTGTGAGGAACAACGTCTGCATGCTTCTTCAGCATGTTTGATGCTTTAAAACATATTCCTCTATAATTACAAAAATAACTGCCACCAAAGAAAAAAACAGGCAAAGTTAAATGATGAATCAGCCCTTTGGCGGACGGAAGCCTTCCTTACATAAAAACCAATTCTTAATCTGAGCATTTTAACGATTTTTACAGTGACGGTAATGAAACACATTTTGCATTACAATGAAGTCAATGCCTCTATATGTGAGAAAGAGACTTAAAGGGAAGGGAGTGCAGCAGGAGGGAGGAAAGGAGGGAGGAAGGAGGGAGGGATAGAGAGAGAAGGAGGGAAGAAGGGAGGATTGACTTTGGGGAACATTTGCAGACACACTCCTTCACTCAGTCATTCTCCCACCGGTGACGTCCACGACTGCAAACATCAGCTGCTGCCAGCAGGTGAGCCAACTTTCACCTCCTCTTTTACCTGATGCTCTTAATAAACTTTTTCATTCCATTTATACAACTTTACTAACAGAAAACCCAATTAAGAATAAATTCATCATGTATTTTATTCTAATGCACATGAACTAGAATAAGTGTAACAAACACCTGTTACACTTGTGTAAAGGAAGCACTGGCTGTTTTCTCTCTTGCCTTCATTTTTTTTTTTTTTTTTTTTNTTTTTTTTTTTTTTTTTTGTTAAAGATGTGATTAATTTTAAAGATCAGTTACCCAAACTTCAAACATTTAGAGGAAATATATTTTTTTTCTTGTAAATCTTAAGGTTTATTGCTCTTAAACGTGGCTACATGAGCCTCACATGCATGTGTTGGGCTCGTGATCCACTGTGGGGTCTTGGCCTCTGGTATTTTGGTGTTTGTATGTTTTTCACCAGCGTGTAGCTTCTATCTGGCCTGTTTGTCTGTGACACTTGTTAAGCACTGGTTAGAACCTGCTGTGTTTCTGTCTGCAGATGAAATGTGGTTTTGCAGCCTGAGGGGATGTTTATTCATGTTAATTTCAATCCTTAAGTGCTCTTCTGTATGGCTAATTATATGTCTGTGCTGGAGATGAGTGGAAAGTATTCCTGCTTTAAATCTCGGCTGCTGCACTGAATGAAGTCAAATGTGGGTCTGAAAAACAAACAGACCAAAGGTTCTCTGTATCACCAAGGCTGACTTAAAGGACCATACCAGTGATTTTGCATAGTTGAGCTCAATAAATACAACCAGCATGCTCGTTTTGTTACTGCCAACCGTGTTCCAAAATATAACACCGTATTTTATTTTTTGTGTTCTTTTTTTAAATCCCCGAATCTTTCAAAATCAAAACCTTAGGTGATACAAACACCTTAAAATTCAATGTTTGACCTGATAACATATGTCCAAATGTAGAAAGAAATGTTTTAATTTCTTGGTAAAAGTCGTCTTCTCCTATATTTTCTGGCAGAGATGTACATTTTCTTCCATGCAGCTCTATGTTGGATTGTTTAAATTACGTAACTTTGACATAAATGAATGAATGAATGAATAAATAAACAAATAAATAAATAAATAATAAAATTAAATAACAATGACATGTTGTTCACTGTGATGGATTATTTATCTTAAGTATGCTTCAAGTCTCTACACGTTGATTTTAATAGCATACTGGAATGAACTGACAGTCTGGAAGATAGGAAAAACAATTCTAAAATTTTACTACTTTATTAGTAGTTTTTGGAAAATGGTTGGCAGTCACGTAACATGTATGCTGTTTGTATTTATGGGCTCAAACATGCAAAATCAATGGTATGGTCCTTTAAAGCCCTAAATTGACAGTACTGAGATCACTGTTTCAGCAGATTACTGGTAACAGTAAGTGTTTGTCTTATTCTTCCACTGAGATGATGACCTCAGAGGAGTGTGTGTCCNCCCCCCCCCAATAATTGCATATTATTTTTCTCTCTGCTCAGTAATTTGCTCCACAACATTTTGGGGCCCTGTGCAGACTTTGAGATTGAGGCCCCCAGTTTCAAATCATTCTTATGCACGTGTTATACGGCGTCGTGGTTCTTGTCTAAAGATCGTAGCTGCAGACACACTCACTCATGTCAAGCATATTGCATTAAAATCCAAACTGTTTGAAATATGGTTGAAATCTGATTTTGGATAGCTAAACTGACCCCTGGGTACACGGCCCCCTGGATAGTCATAGGGCCAAAAGCAGCCGCTTCTGTTATATTTAGAGCTGGGAATGAACAGGATGCACCTAAAAATGGATTAGCTCAGCTTAGTGGAGTTCATTGGTCAATTAAACACAGAATTCTGAATTTAATAAAATAAAAAAAAAGCAATGCTGTTCTGTTTAATAGAAGTACTCTGACGTATTGAATCGTATCTACCTTTACCCTCAGATTCCTTCTGTCAGTCATGATGACCAGCGCCCTCTGCCTGAGCTTCCTCCTCCTGCTGTCCCTGTCCTGCACCGGCCTCGCTGAGCCGCGGCGGCCAGCGTCTGCCCAGCGCCAAGCACCTCGCGCCCCCGCCGCAAAGGTACGTCTGGCGGGAAACTTTGCACGAGGGCCTAACGAGGGCCGCGTAGAGGTACTGCACAACAACACCTGGGGAACTGTCTGCGATGATGAAGTGGACATCAAACTGGCCAATGTGTTGTGCCGGGAGCTGGGGTTCCAGGGCGGCGTTACGTGGGCGCACAGTGCAAAGTATGGAGAAGGAGAAGGTGAGTGCATTTCTCTGTCCCAAACTTTAATAAGCTTACATTTGGCTTTCAATAGTCATCCCATCTTAGACCCGTTGGGCAGCCATATTCAGAACTGACTTATCCTGACCCGTCTCGGCTCCAAACCCCCCATGATTCTAGTCTGCCTCCCCAACTACACGCTAACAGTATGTCTTCATAAAAGGCCACCAATTAAGACATCCAAAATAACCAACCAGCATAAAGTGACAAAGATAACTTGTTATGGGATTGGAGTCTACATCTCGTTAAGGTCGCCTGGCAGGCTGGCAGAGCAAATATATAGGCTGAAAGGGGCATTTGTTTCAGAATAATGACAGCATTCGCTTGCCAGAGTTGTGCAACACTTGCTGTGGTTTATGGACATTCTTTATTGCTGCTTTTAAAGCCAAATTAAAGAGAAGGTTAAGTGGATTCAAGACGCAGGATCTACTGCACCCTGCCTTGTAAAATGCTGTGTATCTACGGCTAAACGCTGCTAAGGTGCAGCTCTAAATCAGCCTGCAAGACAAATCCAGCTAATAGTTCTTTAGCAGCTGATGAGGATCCTCATATGCTGCACACGGCCTTACAGCCAGTAATGAATACTAACTTAAAGGACCATTCTGTCCATTTTGCATGTTTGATCCTAATATATTTTATTTTCATACATGTTACATTACTGACAGTCATTTCTCAAAGGATAAAACCGTATTTCAGCTTTGCTGATATTTTGCAAAATCTCTTAATCTTTCAAAATCAAATATTCAAGTGATACACCCACCTTAAAAATCCATGTTTCTCCTGCTAATAGTTACACAGCCTTATGAAGTCACGGTCCTTTAAATTTTTCCATAAACGCAGGTCTTCTTTTGGGACTATATTCCCCGGTGGAGGCATACATTCACTCCACGCTTTTTATTGAGCTTAAACACTAAAATTACATAACTTCTAAAAAAACCTGAATACACGTCTTGTTGGTGATGATGGATTACCTATCCCAAGAACGTTTACAGTATCAACAAGTTGATTTTAATAGCAGAATGAACTGAAACCAATGGAGGTCTGGAAGGTAGGAAAAACATTTTTAATTCACCGTTCCAGTAGTATGCTTTGGAAATGATTGTCAGTAACATAACATGTCTGAAAATTGAATATATTAGGCTGAAACATGCAAAATGGCCGGTATGGTCCTTTAAACAATGAATGAAGTGACAATGTAATAACACTCATAATGTGTTTACATTTTCCAGGTCCAATATGGATGGACAACGTGCGCTGCGACGGCTCTGAGAAGTCCTTGAAGGACTGCAAACACAACGGTTGGGGTGTTAATGACTGTAAACACTCAGAAGATTTGGGGGTTGTGTGCACGGCTGAGCGCAGGCAGGACCACACAGCTAGGAGGGAAGACGTCGCCGCCAGCAGGCTCAACGCCAGCCCCAACGCCAGACCCGCATCCCAGTGGCAAAGCATCCGCAGGTATCCAGGACAGGGTTACTACGGAAACGGACACCCGTATGAGATTCCTCGGTTCCACAGACACTACCACTACCAGGTACAACTCTTACTTCATAAGTATCTCACTCAGTATCTGTCTGATAAACACAGAGGTGGAACAAACAACTTTTACTATCACATGATGCATTATAGTAATTTAAAGGACCATACCGGCCATTTTGCATGTTTGAGCCTAAGATATTCAATTTGCACGTAACAATACTGACAATCATTTCCCAAAGCATACTACTGGAACGGTGAATTAAAAATGTTTTTCCTACCTTCCAGACCTCCATTGGTTTCAGTTCATTCTGCTATTAAAATCAACTTGTTGATACTTGAAACGTTCTTGGGATAGGTAATCCATCATCACCAACAAGACGTGTATTCAGGTTTTTTTAGAAGTTATGTAATTTTAGTGTTTAAGCTCAATAAAAAGCGTGGAGTGAATGTATGCCTCCACCGGGGAATATAGTCCCAAAAGAAGACCTGCGTTTATGGAAAAATTTAAAGGACCGTGACTTCATAAGGCTGTGTAACTATTATCAGGAGAAACACTGATTTTTAAGGTGGGTGTATCGCTTTAATATTTGATTTTGAAAGATTAAGAGATTTTGAAAAATATCAGGAAAGCTGAAATATATTTGGCTCAAATGTGCACGATCACCGGTATGATCCTTTAAAGTTTAAAGGATTGGTTCCTCCTGGGAACTGGAATCCCTTCAAGGGTTCAAAGATTAATATGAGGGATCATAAAATGTTTCAGAATAGAGCAGAAAAAGGAAAAACAGAATTGTTGGTACACAGCTTATTTTTTTTCCAGACTCTTCTCTAATATTTTCTTTTATTTCCCCCCACATTAAACATTGCATAGTTTTACCCTTTCATGCCTTTAAAATCATTAAAATGAAAAAAAGAAAAAGAAAGGAAAAATCACTTTGTGTTAACGCTCACAACAAATTGTGACAAAGGATAAGCCCACTGCTTCATGCTGAGGCCATAAAAGTTTAGGGAGCACCAAAATATAGTTTAACATAAATCTTTAACACTCTGATGGGCCATTTGTAACATGTATGTAACATCATATATAATATATCACTTTTACCTTTTGCTGCTGAAGTGTCATTTTGAAGGTGGGACTTTCACTTGTGGAATATTTTTACACTGTGAGATTGTGACTTTTACTTCAGTAAAACTTCTGAATACTCTTCCGTCACTGGATAAATGCGACCTCAAAGGAGCATACCGGCCATTTTGCATGTTTGAGCCTAATATATTCAATTTTCATACATGTTACATTACTGACAATCATTTCCCAAATAAAGGGTTAGTGAAATATGGTTTCATAAAACGGTATTTCAGCTTTCCTGATATTTTGCAAAATCTCTTAATCTTTCAAAATCAAATATTGAAGCGATACACCCACCTTAAAAATCCATGTTTCTCCTGCTAATAGTTACACAGCCTTATGAAGTCACGGTCCTTTAAATTTTTCCATAAACACAGGTTTTCTTTTGGGACTATATTCCCTGGTGGAGGCATACATTCACTCCACACATTTTATTGCAGTTAAACGCTAAAATTACATAACTTCTAAAAAAAACCTGAATACACGTCTTGTTGGTGATGATGGATACCTATCCCAAGAACGTTTACAGTATCAACAAGTTGATTTTAATAGCAGAATGAACTGAAACCAATGGAGGTCTGGAAGGTAGGAAAAACATTTTTAATTCACCGTTCCAGTAGTATGCTTTGGGAAATGATTGTCAGTAATGTTACATGAATATATTAGGCTCAAACATGCAAAACAGCCGGTATGGTCCTTTAAAGCTTTCAGAAGCTGTGTGTGAAGACACACACAGTAAACGCGATGTTCGTTTCCTCTCAGGGTCACAGCAAGGTGCGAATCGAGGAGGTCCGTCTGCGGCCCGTCCTCACAGCTACCAAGAGGAAGAGCCTGATGACGGAGGGCGTGGTGGAGGTGAAGCACGCTGGAAGATGGAGGCAGGTGTGTGACCTGGGCTGGAGTCTGAACAGCAGCAGAGTTGTGTGCGGGATGCTGGGCTTTCCTGAGGCCACGCAGCACAATGTCAAAACCTACAAGTAAGTACTTCCTGCTCGTCAGGCTGAGGAGCTTTAAGAGCTCCGTCTGCAAAACGCTCCGGTGCTGACTGGAGTTCAGAAGGGCAGCAAGTTACCATTCATGAATTGTTAAATGAACAAACACACACATCCTGATGTAGGTGCAGCATGGCGTTGAGACAGACTGAGTGAAGGCCTTTCATCTGGCTTATCTTATTCCTGCAGCCACATGCTGATTATAAAGGATCTCTGTTCCTGTCTCTCTGTCCTTTCTTTACATCTCTATTTAGGCGAGTCTCCTGTGCTTACCTCGCTGCTGCTTTGTCTCTCTGTCGCTCTCTCGCGTTCCTCTGATGCTATCTTCATCCCTTAGCTCTCAGACAAACAGCTCACTTTAACTCCAAGCTCCCTGTGAGGATGTGGAGTATCCCTGCTGATTGTTCTGTAACCGTCCCGTCCACGCTTTGCTGTGAGACGGACGCCGCCGCCGCCGAGTGTGATGAGGATCTTTGTCTTTTGACTCAACTTCATTTAAAGGACCATGCCCTTTATTTTGTATGTTTGAGCCTAATATATTCAATTTTCATACATGTTATGTTACTGACAATCATTTCCCAAAGGATAAAACCATATTTCAGTTTTCCTGATATTTTGCAAAATCTCTTAATCTTTGAAAATCAAATATTCAAGTGATACACCCACCTTAAAAATCCATGTTTCTCCTGCTAATAGTTACACAGCCTTATGAAGTCACGGTCCTTTAAATTTTTCCATAAACGCAGGTCTTCTTTTGGGACTATATTCCCCGGTGGAGACATACATTCACTCCACGCTTTTTATTGCACTTAAATGCTAAAATTGAGTTGATTTTCATAGCGTACCAGAATGATCTGAAACCAGTGGCAGTCTGGAAGGTAGGAAAAACATTTTTAATTCACTGTTCCAGTAGTATGCTTTGGGAAATGATTGTCAGTAATGTTACATGTATGAAAATTGAATATATTAGGCTCAAACATGAAAAATGGATGGTATGGTCCTTTAACTGGTCTAACATGGAGCTGTATGGAACACAGTGTATGTCTCTGACAATATAGTCCCAGGACAATACGGCTTTTACTGAGAAATTAAAAATAACTGTCCCTTCTACAATCAGAATTATTTGATTAAATAATTATTATTATAATCAGAATTATTATTCTACAATCAGTATTAGCAGACGAAACATTGATTTTTAAGGCAGATGTATCACCTGAACATTTGATTTTGAAAGATTAGGGGTCTTGACAAAATAACAAGAAAACTAAAATACGTTTTCTATTTTGGAAATTGTTTGTTAGTAATGGAGTATTTCTGCAGGTTGTACTTACTGGGCTTAAACATGCAAAATCGCCGGTATGGTCCTTTAAATCAGCTATGCATCTGCTCACTTTCACATCCCAGTGCACCAGTGTGTTTGTGTGTGTGCGTATTGTCACATATACACTACACGCTGTCTTTGGGTGTTTCCTTTGGCCTTGTGACACCAGCCTGTACTTTGTGCTGAGAAAAGGCGCGGTGGTTTTGGGAAGGTTCTGCTGTAAACCACAGGAGGACCACACATTAGCAGAGAATTACTTCAGAACTATTACCAGAATGAATGGTGTCTGTCTGTGGACGGGGGACCCAGTTGGATGAGGTTCTTGGAGAGCTGCCGGCTGAAGGTGATTCAGGGTTTAGTTATTTCTTGGCCGGAGTTGGAATGAGTCAACTGCTACCAGACCACAGCGTCCGCCTGCACGCTGCTGCTGCTGCAACACTGCTTATTCATTGTATACACATTTGTAACGTGTTTATAGACTTTCTGTCCATGTTGGAGTACTCTCATTTGAAGGCATTTTCATATTGGCCTTAATTAAAGGAGCATACCTCCCATTTTGCATGTTTGAGCCTAATATATTCAAATTTCATACACGTAACGTTATTGACAATCATTTTCCAAAGCATACTTCTGGAACGGTGAATTAAAAATGTTTTTCCTACCTTCCAGACCTCCATTGGTTTCAGTTCATTCTGCTATTAAAATCAACTTGTTGATTCTTGAAATGTTCTTGGGATAGGTAATCCATCATCACCAACAAGAACAGACAGACGTTATGTAATTTTGTCATTTAAGCACAATAAAAAGCGTGGAGTGAATGTATGCCTCCACCGGGGAATACAGTCCCAAAAGAAGACCTGTGTTTATGGAAAAATTTAAAGGATCATGACTTCATAAGGCTGTGTAACTATTAGCAGGAGAAACATGGATTTTTAAGGTGGGTGTATCACTTGAATATTTGATTTTGAAAGATTAAGAGATTTTGCAAAATATCAGGAAAGCTGAAATACAGTTTTATCCTTTGGGAAATGATTGTCAGTAATGTAACATGTATGAAAACTGAATATATTAGGCTCAAACGTGCAAAATGGATGGTATGGCCCTTTAAAGATGTCTCTGCTGTTGTTCGCGACAGCACCGTCAGGCGTCATATCTTCAGAAGGTGCTGGAGCTCAGCAGCCTGAAGCTTCCACGCGTTGCAGCTAAATATGTTTTATGCTTTTCTTCATTTTCCATCACAGCACAGGTTTGGCTGTTAAAAGAGTGGTAAGGCTTGGTACATGCTTTGCAACAACATCATGTGATCTTTGTGTCCTGCAATTCTCCGTTCTCACATTTTCATGACGATCGTGCCCTTTGACACCAGGACAGTGACAATGCAAAGCTCTTTATCTCCGCCTGGATCCCCACTTCTTGGTTTGATCTTTTTTCTACGCTTCACATATTGGTCACATAGATTTTTCCATTTCATGTGACAGAAATGTTCCTCAGATCCCAGAGTACGAGCTTCCTCCTGCCCGTCCCATGATGAAAGTGCATTTATGTCACATGGAAAGCATCCACGTTATTTCAAATTTCGATCGCAGCCTCATGAGCTACCCTCAAATGCTTCCTCCATCGTCTCCCATCTTCTGCGTCCACATTAAGCATAAATCAGTCTGAAGACGTAAGGTATAATGAGTGTGTGAGAGGTTATATGGCGGCTATGTATGGCTTTGACATAAGAGGTTTGACTGCTCACCAAGAAGCGGCACGTGAAGGACGAGTGGCTATAGCCTGAAGGACGTCAAGTGAAGCCTGCAGGGAAAATGCTCATGGCTCTTCTAGCATGTCAGCTTTAAATCTCACTCTGAGTTCAGGAAAAGGAAGTTAAAGGCTCCTTAAAGTCTGACCTAACCCACAACAAAGTGGGTAATACTGCACGGTGAAAAACCAGAGCAAACATGCACCGCCATGTTGATTTCTGTAGTTGTGTGAATTACAGGGCTCTGGTAGTGGAAGTGGTCATGACTTGATACATCTGTGGGTCTGGGGTTTAACCTGCTGTTTTGCTGTAGCTTCCAGCAGCATAGCAACCCTGAACCAGAAGCATGTGCTGGATTTCATATTTGTTTAATCTCTCCACATATTCTCAGTTTTCACACATTCCAGAGTTACATTTTTTTTTCTATGGTATCCCAAAACTTAAGGAGAAGCTTATCTGTCAAAGAGATGTTAATACTTTAAATGACCATACCACCCATTTTGCATGTTTGAGCCTAATATATTTAATTTTCATACATGTTATGTTACTG